>JALQSN010000120.1:0-126726 GCA_023690525.1 Holotrichia oblita | reverse complement strand
CCCCGGGCCACCCCCTGTACCCAGAACCCGGGCCACCCCCCTGTACCCAGAACCCCGGGCCACCCCCTGTACCCAGAACCCCGGGCCACCCCCTGTACCCAGAACCCCGGGCCACCCCCTGTACCCAGAACCCCGGGCCACCCCCCTGTACCCAGAACCCCGGGCCACCCCCTGTACCCAGAACCCCGGGCCACCCCCTGTACCCAGAACCCCGGGCCACCCCTGTACCCAGAACCCCGGGCCACCCCCCTGTACCCAGAACCCCGGGCCACCCCCTGTACCCAGAACCCCGGGCCACCCCCCTGTACCCAGAACCCCGGGCCACCCCCCCTGTACCCAGAACCCCGGGCCACCCCCCTGTACCCAGAACCCCGGGCCACCCCCTGTACCCAGAACCCCGGGCCACCCCCTGTACCCAGAACCCCGGGCCACCCCCTGTACCCAGAACCCCGGGCCACCCCCCTGTACCCAGAACCCCGGGCCACCCAGAACCCCGGGCCACCCCCTGTACCCAGAACCCCGGGCCACCCCCTGTACCCAGAACCCCGGGCCACCCCCCTGTACCCAGAACCCCGGGCCACCCCCTGTACCCAGAACCCCGGGCCACCCCCTGTACCCAGAACCCCGGGCCACCCCCTGTACCCAGAACCCCGGCCACCCCCCTGTACCCCCAGAACCCCGGGCCACCCCCTGTACCCAGAACCCCGGGCCACCCCCTGTACCCAGAACCCCGGGCCACCCCCTGTACCCAGAACCCCGGGCCACCCCCTGTACCCAGAACCCCGGGCCACCCCCTGTACCCAGAACCCCGGGCCACCCCCTGTACCCAGAACCCCGGGCCACCCCCAGAACCCCGGCCACCCCAGAACCCCGGGCCACCCCCTGTACCCAGAACCCCGGGCCACCCCCTGTACCCAGAACCCCGGGCCACCCCCTGTACCCAGAACCCCGGGCCACCCCCTGTACCCAGAACCCCGGGCCACCCCCTTATATTTTGTGAAAACTCGCCAACCCCTCCTGACGCGGCACTTACTACCCTGACGTGCCGTTGGTTATCGTCCCCTATGTTTCCTACAGGTCTGTTCCACTTCGCATCACCACTACGTCTCATTTATTAATCGCGTATGACTACTTTTTCCTGACATTTCGGTATTTTTAGATATAAGCTTACATGGCTGTTAATTTACATTGACATTTTCGATCGCCACAAACCACAAACATGGTCGTATTTATCTAATTCGTCACAACACGATGTATTCTACAACTATTATCGTTAATTTACCTATTTTTATAATATCTTCATTAAATACTTAGACTACAACACCAAAGACTAAATTGGAACTCCCTTTTTGTTAAAATATACCTGCCACAGCGCTATAGATATTTTTACTTCATAATATTAATGGTACTCACCCTTAATACCGCACTGCATCGTGGAAGAATCGCGATTCACCCATCTACAAATCACTCCCCTCCTTCGGCATTATCGTCCCTCTGCAACGTAAATCGGAATTATCAAAAACTCTCTTACGATCAACTCCTACTTTCAGTAATTATTAAATAGATTCGGGTAATCGTTACTTAATTTTTGGGGGCTGTCGATGTTATCATTACAATATAGCGCTGATGTGTCATCGCTTTTAAATAGCTTTGGAGGGGGGGCAGAATTTACTGCTCTATCTCTTATATTAGCCGAAAGCGACGGGTGGAACAGTTTGTTCTCGACGTCCTAAACGTTGTCCCGCAGAGTTCACTGTTTACTGTCCTATCTCTTGTAATGGCAGAAATATCACGCCGAAAAACAAGTTTTCGACCTCACTTTTTCATGAGGGGGGAGGGGGGAGAATTCTAATAATTGTAGATTTGTTGGACATTTTTTATCTCCGAGAAGTGGAAACAATTGTACTCATCGCGGTGAGTGTTGCACCGCAGAGATTACGCCCCTATCTGTCCTAATTGCCGAGATATCGCAAAATAACCAACTTTTGTACCTCATTTTTAACGATAATCCGAAATTTGCCAGCCGGGCATTTGTGGAATTTTTCATCTCGCAGGGGTGGAAAAGATTGTACTCATCGCACTGAGTGTTGTACCGAAGAGATTACGCGCCTATCTGTCCTAATATCCGAGATATCGCGAAAAAACGAACATTTTTAGCGAAAATCCAAAATTTCCCGGCCGGGCATTTGGCGAACTTTTTATCTCCGAAGGGTGGAACAGTTTGTACTCATTGTCCTGAACGTTGTATCGCAGAGTTTACTGTCCTATCTCTTATAATAACCGAGATATCGGGAAAAAAACAAAATTTAGACCTAACTTTTCATCGAAATCCAAAATTTGCTAGCCGGGCATTTAACGATTTTTTTATCTCCGAAGGGTGGAACAGATTGTACTCAACGTCCTAAACGTTGTACCGCAGAGTTTACTGTCCTATCTCTTATAATAGCAGAAATATCGCGAAAAAAAAACAAGATTTGGACCTCCTTTTTTATGAAAATCCAAAATTTGCTAGCCGGGCATTTGCCGAATTTTCAATTTCCGAGGGGTACAAGACATTGTACTCAACGTCCTGAACGTTGTACATCGGAGTTTACTGTCCTATCTCTTATAATAGCAGAAATATCGCGATAAAACCAAGATTTCGACTTTATTTTTCATGAAAATCCAAAATTTGCTAGCACTATGCTTCACAATGCATTGATATGAGTGTTAAGTTACCTGAAGGATCGTATCTAAGACCGTTGCTTGATATGACGAAAATCTTCTTTGTTATACACGATTGGAATGTATAACCGTAAATAAAGCTATCACGTTGTTGGTTAGGTATTTATTAAAATAGAAATAACGTTTACACGTACAACTTCTTAAATGAACATACACGCTAAAGTGGAGATGTTACGCTTACGCCATTTTTGCGAATAACTTGTGATTACAGCGCACATGCGCTTTACGGTGCTAGTATAATGTAAATACGTAACAACGATAAAACGAGAAATGTTAATTCTTTTTCGGAGTATGTGATAAGGAGAGGTTCTTTCCTAATTCACCGGAGAAGCAAGTTAGATAAGAAACTGTAGCTACGTCAACAGCCGAGAGTAATCTAATTGCATTAACCATTGATGGAGTAAAAGAATTGATAATTTGACATATGTATTGCATTTATTTTGCGAAGGCAGTGCACCTTTCATTACGAAAATTTTAATTATCTCAGATATTATCGATTTTAGATATAGGGAGTGCTTAATAAAAATGAAAGTACATACCGTGTCCTTTGCTTTCTTAAAATACAGGGTGATTCCTTTAAATAAAATGGGATAATAATGCATGCGTGTTTTGAATCACCCTGTACACAGTTTTGCAATTTTGTCAAAATCTTACATTTCTATAAAACTGCTGCAACAATATAAAAAAGTTATTCCGATGAGAATTTTATTTTAAGCTAATGCTAACCACGCAATGATTTTCAGACAAAATTGTCCATAACTTCTGAAATATTCGGTATCTATAACTCAATAAAACCATAATAATAACACAAATAAATAAGTTATCTAAATGGTTCGACATGGCAACCATTTCTATTGAGGCATTCTATTTTTGGAGACGTATTCCAATAATTCTTGCTAATCATTTGGTGTTATTTGCGTAAAGGATCCCTTATTCCTATAATTCAATGAGAAGAATTTTTGAAAATACGATTAACAAAATGACGGACGTCAAAATAAGTGGCAAGTAAGTATGTAAAACAAATGAGCCAAGCACACTTGATTCTGTCAATTGACATATTTGAGCATTTCAGGTACGGAGGTTAATTAAATCGTTATATCTTATTAACCTTACATTTTAGGTATAGGAAGACCTAATAGGGATTCAAAGAGAATATTTTGTAGAATCTTAATATCTAATAAAATTTATACCTTTCCATTTAACAAAATGTACTTTCCGCGGTTTGAACTTATTTACAAGCAACTAAGTTTTTAAACACCCTGTATAATGTTACAGACAAAAACTTCAAATGCTGTATGACTACATAATATCAGCTGCGCGTATGCAAAATTTCATTCGCCTCATTTACTCCTACGTGAAGTAATATCACTATATAGTAAGATCGGTATCTGTCACTTTTTTTCTTCAATTGCGAATTCCGGTTAACCGGAAGCGATATTTATTCAAAAATATTTTCACGTGATAGTTCATATTCAACCATATCCAACTACAACATTTTGTTTTAAAATTCCGATACGTTTGTATAATACTTTTAATAGGCCATTCTCACCAATCACCCTGTATATGTATTGAGCTTTGACGCCCTAATGCCTCACCCTGTATATACTGCAAGTTACAAGTCAAATCTAATTGAATTATTTAATTAATCGTTATTTTACGAAATACAAATAATTTTAATGGGATAAATATTATACCTACATATGTACATAGTTTCTCAAGTAGTTACTGCCAAGTCCCGATTACGCAGTTTGTTAGGGACAACCCAGACAACTACATAAATTATGTAGTACGTAACTCTATACACATTAGTTCACCTCAGAGCGGGCCATAGTAGTGTGAATTGCAACAGCGTAATTCCCCCCTTCGCGTTGTAGCTTGCGTCTGGCGTCGACACTCATGCTTACACAATTGAGTTGAATTTAAATCGAACAAGAGTATGGTCGGGAGCGCATATCCCTTCTGTATGCGTCATTTGCCCTTATGTTCGGATTTCGTTAGAAACGATAGTAGTTCTATCTCCAAAGAATTATTATTTTTGTATTCATAGCTGCTACGCAAACGGAAAAGTAATAGGCCGATTCACGTACACAACAGCAAATAAATCGGCCGTGGTACGGCTGGAATTGCCAGCAAAATACCACGAAATGATTTGTACCTTCTCTGCGGTTGTATAAACTAACATGATAACCACCTTTACGGATGCATAGACGAACACTAAATGACTCGTGATGTCGTGATCGACGAGCGATCTTGCGTGGCGCATGCCTACGCGTTGCCACATCGCACTGCATTCTATGCGCCTAGTGTAACTTCCCATGGCCCGCTCTGAGGTGAACAAATGTGTATAAACTTCGTTAGGATCATTGAAAACGGAAACTATTTATAAAACTAACGTATTCACAACGTACATACCTGCTCAAAGTATCTACTTACTAGGTATTAAAAATATAGGTTTGTTATTCGATAATATGGAAACGAATTACTGAACGTTCATTTTTAATTAGGCTACATTTAAATAAATACATATTAAGAGGCGTTCCATTTGAGGTTTTGGTGTAAAGGCCTCCTATATAAGAAACTGACGATCCGCGAATACGTATGATTACGTTTCATTATTAATTATTACGCACAATTATGTAATACCTAATGTTAATAAATGCTTTTGTATCCGATATTTTCGACATGCGTTTTATGGTTTGAGATATAAGGATTTGATTCTGTACTTTCTATACGCATCCTGTATACGTTTATATTTTACTATTACTACTCTGAGAACTAAAGTCACCTACCTTTTGCTGTTTGCGATTAACCTTGCGGTGACAATATTTCTGGCGTTATCCTGGTATTTTATCTCCTGCTGTGGGCTTCGTTGCCCTGCACTGAGCGCGAACGTACTATTAATTACCGCTAATTTCTCATTACGCTACGAACTCACTATTTAACGACCACCGACCGTCTTTATCATGAACTGTCCCGTCTATACCGTGCCGCTGTTGAGAAGTTACTGAGGAATAGTCTCCGGCCGCTAGCGTTTTTATCGCTGCAATAAAAACATTAAAAACACATTAATTTTACGAGTAGGGATATAACATTTTAAAATGGTTTCTTTTACGGGGCGTAATAAAATGTTTCTTTATACAAATTTATATATGTGCACACTCATACGATTCCGCTTCGATTACGGTTTATACTTTTTTAATTGGTAATTTTATTTTGATGAACATTTTCTGTTTTAATTAAATCTTATTCACAGGTGGGGACATTATAATTTCTTATACGATAAGATACGATATACTTCTTTGTAATTATTATATTTTTTACTCCGTTTTTGTGCATGCTTCGCCCTGTCAGCATACTATTAGGTACTACGTGCACTATACAGGGTTAATTAAAAGTACGGTGACGGTTATTATAATTATTATTGTGTTCGGCCTCGTAACGCATTACTTGTATAAGTATAAACAAGATATTTGACGGTAGGCGTCCGAGACAACTATACGTCGTCTTTTACTAAGAGGAGATTTTGTGTCCGTTGTAGCTTACCAGGGGTTAAATTTTGAGATATGCGATTACTACGCTTCGTATTCTCTGTAATGTGATCTGGGCTGTTACTGAAAGGCGAACTGAGTCTTGTACCGTTGAGATTTCGGATCTATCTCTCTTAGTTGCCGTGATATTTCGAAAAAACCGAAAAATTTGCTAGCCGGGCATTTGTCGAATTTTGAAGGTCCGATAGATGGAACAGATTGTACTCGGCGTCCTCAGTCTTGTACCGAAGAGATTTCGGCTCTATCTCTCTTAGTTGCCGAGATATTTCGAAAAAACCGCAAAATTTGCTAGCCGGGCATTTGTCGATTTTTGAAGGTCCGATGGGTGGAACAGATTGTACTCGGCGTCCTGAGTCTTGTACCGAAGAGATTTCGGCTCTATCTCTCTTAGTTGCGAAGATATTTCGAAAAAACCGAAAATTTTGCTAGCCGGGCATTTGTCGAATTTTGAAGGTCCGATAGATGGAACAGATTGTACTCGGCGTCCTGAGTCTTGTACCGAAGAGATTTCGGCTCTATCTCTCTTAGTTGCCGAGATATTTCGAAAAAACCGCAAAATTTGCTAGCCGGGCATTTGTCGAATTTTGAAGGTCCGATGGGTGGAACAGATTGTACTCGGCGTTCTGAGTCTTGTACCGAAGAGATTTCGGCTCTATCTCTCTTAGTTGCCGAGATATTTCGAAAAAACCGCAAAATTTGCTAGCCGGGCATTTGTCGAATTTTGAAGGTCCGATGGGTGGAACAGATTGTACTCGGCGTTCTGAGTCTTGTACCGAAGAGATTTCGGCTCTATCTCTCTTAGTTGCCGAGATATTTCGAAAAAACCGCAAAATTTGCTAGCCGGGCATTTGTCGAATTTTGAAGGTCCGATAGATGGAACAGATTGTACTCGGCGTCCTCAGTCTTGTACCGAAGAGATTTCGGCTCTATCTCTCTTAGTTGCCGAGATATTTCGAAAAAACCGCAAAATTTGCTAGCCGGGCATTTGTCGATTTTTGAAGGTCCGATGGGTGGAACAGATTGTACTCGGCGTCCTGAGTCTTGTACCGAAGAGATTTCGGCTCTATCTCTCTTAGTTGCGAAGATATTTCGAAAAAACCGAAAATTTTGCTAGCCGGGCATTTGTCGAATTTTGAAGGTCCGATAGATGGAACAGATTGTACTCGGCGTCCTGAGTCTTGTACCGAAGAGATTTCGGCTCTATCTCTCTTAGTTGCCGAGATATTTCGAAAAAACCGAAAATTTTGCTAGCCGGGCATTTGTCGAATTTTGAAGGTCCGATAGATGGAACAGATTGTACTCGGCGTCCTCAGTCTTGTACCGAAGAGATTTCGGCTCTATCTCTCTTAGTTGCCGAGATATTTCGAAAAAACCGCAAAATTTGCTAGCCGGGCATTTGTCGATTTTTGAAGGTCCGATGGGTGGAACAGATTGTACTCGGCGTCCTCAGTCTTGTACCGAAGAGATTTCGGCTCTATCTCTCTTAGTTGCGAAGATATTTCGAAAAAACCGAAAATTTTGCTAGCCGGGCATTTGTCGAATTTTGAAGGTCCGATAGATGGAACAGATTGTACTCGGCGTCCTCAGTCTTGTACCGAAGAGATTTCGGCTCTATCTCTCTTAGTTGCCGAGATATTTCGAAAAAACCGCAAAATTTGCTAGCCGGGCATTTGTCGAATTTTGAAGGTCCGATAGATGGAACAGATTGTACTCGGCGTCCTGAGTCTTGTACCGAAGAGATTTCGGCTCTATCTCTCTTAGTTGCGAAGATATTTCGAAAAAACCGAAAATTTTGCTAGCCGGGCATTTGTCGAATTTTGAAGGTCCGATAGATGGAACAGATTGTACTCGGCGTCCTGAGTCTTGTACCGAAGAGATTTCGGCTCTATCTCTCTTAGTTGCCGAGATATTTCGAAAAAACCGCAAAATTTGCTAGCCGGGCATTTGTCGAATTTTGAAGGTCCGATGGGTGGAACAGATTGTACTCGGCGTTCTGAGTCTTGTACCGAAGAGATTTCGGCTCTATCTCTCTTAGTTGCCGAGATATTTCGAAAAAACCGCAAAATTTGCTAGCCGGGCATTTGTCGAATTTTGAAGGTCCGATAGATGGAACAGATTGTACTCGGCGTCCTCAGTCTTGTACCGAAGAGATTTCGGCTCTATCTCTCTTAGTTGCCGAGATATTTCGAAAAAACCGCAAAATTTGCTAGCCGGGCATTTGTCGAATTTTGAAGGTCCGATGGGTGGAACAGATTGTACTCGGCGTCCTGAGTCTTGTACCGAAGAGATTTCGGCTCTATCTCTCTTAGTTGCGAAGATATTTCGAAAAAACCGAAAATTTTGCTAGCCGGGCATTTGTCGAATTTTGAAGGTCCGATAGATGGAACAGATTGTACTCGGCGTCCTGAGTCTTGTACCGAAGAGATTTCGGCTCTATCTCTCTTAGTTGCCGAGATATTTCGAAAAAACCGCAAAATTTGCTAGCCGGGCATTTGTCGAATTTTGAAGGTCCGATGGGTGGAACAGATTGTACTCGGCGTCCTGAGTCTTGTACCGAAGAGATTTCGGCTCTATCTCTCTTAGTTGCCGAGATATTTCGAAAAAACCGCAAAATTTGCTAGCCGGGCATTTGTCGAATTTTTAAGGTCCGATGGGTGGAACAGATTGTACTCGGCGTTCTGAGTCTTGTACCGAAGAGATTTCGGCTCTATCTCTCTTAGTTGCCGAGATATTTCGAAAAAACCGAAAAATTTGCTAGCCGGGCATTTGTCGAATTTTGAAGGTCCGATAGATGGAACAGATTGTACTCGGCGTCCTCAGTCTTGTACCGAAGAGATTTCGGCTCTATCTCTCTTAGTTGCCGAGATATTTCGAAAAAACCGCAAAATTTGCTAGCCGGGCATTTGTCGAATTTTGAAGGTCCGATGGGTGGAACAGATTGTACTCGGCGTCCTGAGTCTTGTACCGAAGAGATTTCGGCTCTATCTCTCTTAGTTGCGAAGATTTTCGAAAAAACCGAAAATTTTGCTAGCCGGGCATTTGTCGAATTTTGAAGGTCCGATAGGTGGAACAGATTGTACTCGGCGTCCTGAGTCTTGTACCGAAGAGATTTCGGCTCTATCTCTCTTAGTTGCCGAGATATTTCGAAAAAACCGAAAATTTTGCTAGCCGGGCATTTGTCGAATTTTGAAGGTCCGATAGATGGAACAGATTGTACTCGGCGTCCTGAGTCTTGTACCGAAGAGATTTCGGCTCTATCTCTCTTAGTTGCCGAGATATTTCGAAAAAACCGCAAAATTTGCTAGCCGGGCATTTGTCGAATTTTGAAGGTCCGATGGGTGGAACAGATTGTACTCGGCGTCCTGAGTCTTGTACCGAAGAGATTTCGGCTCTATCTCTCTTAGTTGCCGAGATATTTCGAAAAAACCGAAAAATTTGCTAGCCGGGCATTTGTCGAATTTTGAAAGTCCGATAGGTGGAACAGATTGTACTCGGCGTCCTGAGTCTTGTACCGAAGAGATTTCGGCTCTATCTCTCTTAGTTGCCGAGATATTTCGAAAAAACCGAAAAATTTGCTAGCCGGGCATTTGTCGAATTTTGAAGGTCCGATAGGTGGAACAGATTGTACTCGGCGTCCTGAGTCTTGTACCGAAGAGATTTCGGCTCTATCTCTCTTAGTTGCCGAGATATTTCGAAAAAACCGAAAAATTTGCTAGCCGGGCATTTGTCGAATTTTTAAGGTCCGATAGGTGGAACAGATTGTACTCGGCGTCCTGAGTCTTGTACCGAAGAGATTTCGGCTCTATCTCTCTTAGTTGCCGAGATATTTCGAAAAAACCGAAAAATTTGCTAGCCGGGCATTTGTCGAATTTTTAAAGGTCCGATGGGTGGAACAGATTGTACTCGGCGTCCTGAGTCTTGTACCGAAGAGATTTCGGCTCTATCTCTCTTAGTTGCCGAGATATTTCGAAAAAACCGCAAAATTTGCTAGCCGGGCATTTGTCGAATTTTGAAGGTCCGATAGATGGAACAGATTGTACTCGGCGTCCTGAGTCTTGTACCGAAGAGATTTCGGCTCTATCTCTCTTAGTTGCCGAGATATTTCGAAAAAACCGCAAAATTTGCTAGCCGGGCATTTGTCGAATTTTTGAAGGTCCGATGGGTGGAACAGATTGTACTCGGCGTCCTGAGTCTTGTACCGAAGAGATTTCGGCTCTATCTCTCTTAGTTGCCGAGATATTTCGAAAAAACCGAAAAATTTGCTAGCCGGGCATTTGTCGAATTTTTAAGGTCCGATAGGTGGAACAGATTGTACTCGGCGTCCTGAGTCTTGTACCGAAGAGATTTCGGCTCTATCTCTCTTAGTTGCCGAGATATTTCGAAAAAACCGCAAAATTTGCTAGCCGGGCATTTGTCGAATTTTTAAGGTCCGATAGGTGGAACAGATTGTACTCGGCGTCCTGAGTCTTGTACCGAAGAGATTTCGGCTCTATCTCTCTTAGTTGCCGAGATATTTCGAAAAAACCGAAAATTTGCTAGCCGGGCATTTGTCGAATTTTTAAAGTCCGATGGGTGGAACAGATTGTACTCGGCGTCCTGAGTCTTGTACCGAAGAGATTTCGGCTCTATCTCTCTTAGTTGCCGAGATATTTCGAAAAAACCGAAAAATTTGCTAGCCGGGCATTTGTCGAATTTTTAAAGTCCGATAGGTGGAACAGATTGTACTCGGCGTCCTGAGTCTTGTACCGAAGAGATTTCGGCTCTATCTCTCTTAGTTGCCGAGATATTTCGAAAAAACCGAAAAATTTGCTAGCCGGGCATTTGTCGAATTTTTAAGGTCCGATAGGTGGAACAGATTGTACTCGGCGTCCTGAGTCTTGTACCGAAGAGATTTCGGCTCTATCTCTCTTAGTTGCCGAGATATTTCGAAAAAACCGAAAAATTTGCTAGCCGGGCATTTGTCGAATTTTTAAGGTCCGATAGGTGGAACAGATTGTACTCGGCGTCCTGAGTCTTGTACCGAAGAGATTTCGGCTCTATCTCTCTTAGTTGCCGAGATATTTCGAAAAAACCGAAAAATTTGCTAGCCGGGCATTTGTCGAATTTTGAAAGTCCGATAGGTGGAACAGATTGTACTCGGCGTCCTGAGTCTTGTACCGAAGAGATTTCGGCTCTATCTCTCTTAGTTGCCGAGATATTTCGAAAAAACCGAAAAATTTGCTAGCCGGGCATTTGTCGAATTTTTAAAGTCCGATAGGTGGAACAGATTGTACTCGGCGTCCTGAGTCTTGTACCGAAGAGATTTCGGCTCTATCTCTCTTAGTTGCCGAGATATTTCGAAAAAACCGAAAAATTTGCTAGCCGGGCATTTGTCGAATTTTTAAAGTCCGATAGGTGGAACAGATTGTACTCGGCGTCCTGAGTCTTGTACCGAAGAGATTTCGGCTCTATCTCTCTTAGTTGCCGAGATATTTCGAAAAAACCGAAAAATTTGCTAGCCGGGCATTTGTCGAATTTTTAAAGGTCCGATAGGTGGAACAGATTGTACTCGGCGTCCTGAGTCTTGTACCGAAGAGATTTCGGCTCTATCTCTCTTAGTTGCCGAGATATTTCGAAAAAACCGAAAAATTTGCTAGCCGGGCATTTGTCGAATTTTTAAAGTCCGATAGGTGGAACAGATTGTACTCGGCGTCCTGAGTCTTGTACCGAAGAGATTTCGGCTCTATCTCTCTTAGTTGCCGAGATATTTCGAAAAAACCGAAAATTTTGCTAGCCGGGCATTTGTCGAATTTTTAAAGTCCGATAGGTGGAACAGATTGTACTCGGCGTCCTGAGTCTTGTACCGAAGAGATTTCGGCTCTATCTCTCTTAGTTGCCGAGATATTTCGAAAAAACCGAAAAATTTGCTAGCCGGGCATTTGTCGAATTTTTAAAGTCCGATAGGTGGAACAGATTGTACTCGGCGTCCTGAGTCTTGTACCGAAGAGATTTCGGCTCTATCTCTCTTAGTTGCCGAGATATTTCGAAAAAACCGAAAATTTGCTAGCCGGGCATTTGTCGAATTTTTAAAGTCCGATAGGTGGAACAGATTGTACTCGGCGTCCTGAGTCTTGTACCGAAGAGATTTCGGCTCTATCTCTCTTAGTTGCCGAGATATTTCGAAAAAACCGAAAAATTTGCTAGCCGGGCATTTGTCGAATTTTTAAAGGTCCGATAGGTGGAACAGATTGTACTCGGCGTCCTGAGTCTTGTACCGAAGAGATTTCGGCTCTATCTCTCATGGTTGCCGAGATATTTCGAAAAAACCGAAAATTTGCTAGCCGGGCATTTGTCGAATTTTTAAAGTCCGATAGGTGGAACAGATTGTACTCGGCGTCCTGAGTCTTGTACCGAAGAGATTTCGGCTCTATCTCTCTTAGTTGCCGAGATATTTCGAAAAAACCGAAAAATTTGCTAGCCGGGCATTTGTCGAATTTTTAAAGTCCGATAGGTGGAACAGATTGTACTCGGCGTCCTGAGTCTTGTACCGAAGAGATTTCGGCTCTATCTCTCATAGTTGCCGAGATATTTCGAAAAAACCGAAAAATTTGCTAGCCGGGCATTTGTCGAATTTTTAAAGTCCGATAGGTGGAACAGATTGTACTCGGCGTCCTGAGTCTTGTACCGAAGAGATTTCGGCTCTATCTCTCTTAGTTGCCGAGATATTTCGAAAAAACCGAAAAATTTGCTAGCCGGGCATTTGTCGAATTTTTAAAGGTCCGATAGGTGGAACAGATTGTACTCGGCGTCCTGAGTCTTGTACCGAAGAGATTTCGGCTCTATCTCTCTTAGTTGCCGAGATATTTCGAAAAAACCGAAAAATTTGCTAGCCGGGCATTTGTCGAATTTTTAAAGTCCGATAGGTGGAACAGATTGTACTCGGCGTCCTGAGTCTTGTACCGAAGAGATTTCGGCTCTATCTCTCATAGTTGCCGAGATATTTCGAAAAAACCGAAAAATTTGCTAGCCGGGCATTTGTCGAATTTTTAAAGTCCGATAGGTGGAACAGATTGTACTCGGCGTCCTGAGTCTTGTACCGAAGAGATTTCGGCTCTATCTCTCTTGGTTGCCGAGATATTTCGAAAAAACCGAAAAATTTGCTAGCCGGGCATTTGTCGAATTTTTAAAGTCCGATAGGTGGAACAGATTGTACTCGGCGTCCTGAGTCTTGTACCGAAGAGATTTCGGCTCTATCTCTCATAGTTGCCGAGATATTTCGAAAAAACCGAAAAATTTGCTAGCCGGGCATTTGTCGAATTTTTAAAGTCCGATAGGTGGAACAGATTGTACTCGGCGTCCTGAGTCTTGTACCGAAGAGATTTCGGCTCTATCTCTCATGGTTGCCGAGATATTTCGAAAAAACCGAAAAATTTGCTAGCCGGGCATTTGTCGAATTTTTAAAGTCCGATAGGTGGAACAGATTGTACTCGGCGTCCTGAGTCTTGTACCGAAGAGATTTCGGCTCTATCTCTCTTAGTTGCCGAGATATTTCGAAAAAACCGAAAAATTTGCTAGCCGGGCATTTGTCGAATTTTTAAAGTCCGATAGGTGGAACAGATTGTACTCGGCGTCCTGAGTCTTGTACCGAAGAGATTTCGGCTCTATCTCTCTTAGTTGCCGAGATATTTCGAAAAAACCGAAAAATTTGCTAGCCGGGCATTTGTCGAATTTTTAAAGTCCGATAGGTGGAACAGATTGTACTCGGCGTCCTGAGTCTTGTACCGAAGAGATTTCGGCTCTATCTCTCTTGGTTGCCGAGATATTTCGAAAAAACCGAAAAATTTGCTAGCCGGGCATTTGTCGAATTTTTAAAGTCCGATAGGTGGAACAGATTGTACTCGGCGTCCTGAGTCTTGTACCGAAGAGATTTCGGCTCTATCTCTCTTGGTTGCCGAGATATTTCGAAAAAACCGAAAAATTTGCTAGCCGGGCATTTGTCGAATTTTTAAAGTCCGATAGGTGGAACAGATTGTACTCGGCGTCCTGAGTCTTGTACCGAAGAGATTTCGGCTCTATCTCTCTTGGTTGCCGAGATATTTCGAAAAAACCGAAAAATTTGCTAGCCGGGCATTTGTCGAATTTTTAAAGTCCGATAGGTGGAACAGATTGTACTCGGCGTCCTGAGTCTTGTACCGAAGAGATTTCGGCTCTATCTCTCTTAGGTTGCCGAGATATTTCGAAAAAACCGAAAATTTGCTAGCCGGGCATTTGTCGAATTTTTAAAGTCCGATAGGTGGAACAGATTGTACTCGGCGTCCTGAGTCTTGTACCGAAGAGATTTCGGCTCTATCTCTCTTGGTTGCCGAGATATTTCGAAAAAACCGAAAAATTTGCTAGCCGGGCATTTGTCGAATTTTTAAAGTCCGATAGGTGGAACAGATTGTACTCGGCGTCCTGAGTCTTGTACCGAAGAGATTTCGGCTCTATCTCTCATTGGTTGCCGAGATATTTCGAAAAAACCGAAAAATTTGCTAGCCGGGCATTTGTCGAATTTTTAAAGTCCGATAGGTGGAACAGATTGTACTCGGCGTCCTGAGTCTTGTACCGAAGAGATTTCGGCTCTATCTCTCTTAGTTGCCGAGATATTTCGAAAAAACCGAAAAATTTGCTAGCCGGGCATTTGTCGAATTTTTAAAGTCCGATAGGTGGAACAGATTGTACTCGGCGTCCTGAGTCTTGTACCGAAGAGATTTCGGCTCTATCTCTCATGGTTGCCGAGATATTTCGAAAAAACCGAAAAATTTGCTAGCCGGGCATTTGTCGAATTTTTAAAGTCCGATAGGTGGAACAGATTGTACTCGGCGTCCTGAGTCTTGTACCGAAGAGATTTCGGCTCTATCTCTCTTGGTTGCCGAGATATTTCGAAAAAACCGAAAAATTTGCTAGCCGGGCATTTGTCGAATTTTTAAAGTCCGATAGGTGGAACAGATTGTACTCGGCGTCCTGAGTCTTGTACCGAAGAGATTTCGGCTCTATCTCTCATAGTTGCCGAGATATTTCGAAAAAACCGAAAAATTTGCTAGCCGGGCATTTGTCGAATTTTTAAAGTCCGATAGGTGGAACAGATTGTACTCGGCGTCCTGAGTCTTGTACCGAAGAGATTTCGGCTCTATCTCTCATGGTTGCCGAGATATTTCGAAAAAACCGAAAAATTTGCTAGCCGGGCATTTGTCGAATTTTTAAAGTCCGATAGGTGGAACAGATTGTACTCGGCGTCCTGAGTCTTGTACCGAAGAGATTTCGGCTCTATCTCTCATGGTTGCCGAGATATTTCGAAAAAACCGAAAAATTTGCTAGCCGGGCATTTGTCGAATTTTTAAAGTCCGATAGGTGGAACAGATTGTACTCGGCGTCCTGAGTCTTGTACCGAAGAGATTTCGGCTCTATCTCTCATGGTTGCCGAGATATTTCGAAAAAACCGAAAAATTTGCTAGCCGGGCATTTGTCGAATTTTTAAAGTCCGATAGGTGGAACAGATTGTACTCGGCGTCCTGAGTCTTGTACCGAAGAGATTTCGGCTCTATCTCTCTTGGTTGCCGAGATATTTCGAAAAAACCGAAAAATTTGCTAGCCGGGCATTTGTCGAATTTTTAAAGTCCGATAGGTGGAACAGATTGTACTCGGCGTCCTGAGTCTTGTACCGAAGAGATTTCGGCTCTATCTCTCATGGTTGCCGAGATATTTCGAAAAAACCGAAAAATTTGCTAGCCGGGCATTTGTCGAATTTTTAAAGTCCGATAGGTGGAACAGATTGTACTCGGCGTCCTGAGTCTTGTACCGAAGAGATTTCGGCTCTATCTCTCTTGGTTGCCGAGATATTTCGAAAAAACCGAAAAATTTGCTAGCCGGGCATTTGTCGAATTTTTAAAGTCCGATAGGTGGAACAGATTGTACTCGGCGTCCTGAGTCTTGTACCGAAGAGATTTCGGCTCTATCTCTCTTGGTTGCCGAGATATTTCGAAAAAACCGAAAATTTGCTAGCCGGGCATTTGTCGAATTTTTAAAGTCCGATAGGTGGAACAGATTGTACTCGGCGTCCTGAGTCTTGTACCGAAGAGATTTCGGCTCTATCTCTCTTAGTTGCCGAGATATTTCGAAAAAACCGAAAATTTGCTAGCCGGGCATTTGTCGAATTTTTAAAGTCCGATAGGTGGAACAGATTGTACTCGGCGTCCTGAGTCTTGTACCGAAGAGATTTCGGCTCTATCTCTCATGGTTGCCGAGATATTTCGAAAAAACCGAAAAATTTGCTAGCCGGGCATTTGTCGAATTTTTAAAGTCCGATAGGTGGAACAGATTGTACTCGGCGTCCTGAGTCTTGTACCGAAGAGATTTCGGCTCTATCTCTCATGGTTGCCGAGATATTTCGAAAAAACCGAAAAATTTGCTAGCCGGGCATTTGTCGAATTTTTAAAGTCCGATAGGTGGAACAGATTGTACTCGGCGTCCTGAGTCTTGTACCGAAGAGATTTCGGCTCTATCTCTCTTGGTTGCCGAGATATTTCGAAAAAACCGAAAAATTTGCTAGCCGGGCATTTGTCGAATTTTTAAAGTCCGATAGGTGGAACAGATTGTACTCGGCGTCCTGAGTCTTGTACCGAAGAGATTTCGGCTCTATCTCTCTTGGTTGCCGAGATATTTCGAAAAAACCGAAAAATTTGCTAGCCGGGCATTTGTCGAATTTTTAAAGTCCGATAGGTGGAACAGATTGTACTCGGCGTCCTGAGTCTTGTACCGAAGAGATTTCGGCTCTATCTCTCTTGGTTGCCGAGATATTTCGAAAAAACCGAAAATTTGCTAGCCGGGCATTTGTCGAATTTTTAAAGTCCGATAGGTGGAACAGATTGTACTCGGCGTCCTGAGTCTTGTACCGAAGAGATTTCGGCTCTATCTCTCTTGGTTGCCGAGATATTTCGAAAAAACCGAAAAATTTGCTAGCCGGGCATTTGTCGAATTTTTAAAGTCCGATAGGTGGAACAGATTGTACTCGGCGTCCTGAGTCTTGTACCGAAGAGATTTCGGCTCTATCTCTCATGGTTGCCGAGATATTTCGAAAAAACCGAAAAATTTGCTAGCCGGGCATTTGTCGAATTTTTAAAGTCCGATAGGTGGAACAGATTGTACTCGGCGTCCTGAGTCTTGTACCGAAGAGATTTCGGCTCTATCTCTCTTAGTTGCCGAGATATTTCGAAAAAACCGAAAAATTTGCTAGCCGGGCATTTGTCGAATTTTTAAAGTCCGATAGGTGGAACAGATTGTACTCGGCGTCCTGAGTCTTGTACCGAAGAGATTTCGGCTCTATCTCTCTTGGTTGCCGAGATATTTCGAAAAAACCGAAAAATTTGCTAGCCGGGCATTTGTCGAATTTTTAAAGTCCGATAGGTGGAACAGATTGTACTCGGCGTCCTGAGTCTTGTACCGAAGAGATTTCGGCTCTATCTCTCTTGGTTGCCGAGATATTTCGAAAAAACCGAAAAATTTGCTAGCCGGGCATTTGTCGAATTTTTAAAGTCCGATAGGTGGAACAGATTGTACTCGGCGTCCTGAGTCTTGTACCGAAGAGATTTCGGCTCTATCTCTCATGGTTGCCGAGATATTTCGAAAAAACCGAAAAATTTGCTAGCCGGGCATTTGTCGAATTTTTAAAGTCCGATAGGTGGAACAGATTGTACTCGGCGTCCTGAGTCTTGTACCGAAGAGATTTCGGCTCTATCTCTCATGGTTGCCGAGATATTTCGAAAAAACCGAAAAATTTGCTAGCCGGGCATTTGTCGAATTTTTAAAGTCCGATAGGTGGAACAGATTGTACTCGGCGTCCTGAGTCTTGTACCGAAGAGATTTCGGCTCTATCTCTCATTTGGTTGCCGAGATATTTCGAAAAAACCGAAAAATTTGCTAGCCGGGCATTTGTCGAATTTTTAAAGTCCGATAGGTGGAACAGATTGTACTCGGCGTCCTGAGTCTTGTACCGAAGAGATTTCGGCTCTATCTCTCATGGTTGCCGAGATATTTCGAAAAAACCGAAAAATTTGCTAGCCGGGCATTTGTCGAATTTTTAAAGTCCGATAGGTGGAACAGATTGTACTCGGCGTCCTGAGTCTTGTACCGAAGAGATTTCGGCTCTATCTCTCTTGGTTGCCGAGATATTTCGAAAAAACCGAAAAATTTGCTAGCCGGGCATTTGTCGAATTTTTAAAGTCCGATAGGTGGAACAGATTGTACTCGGCGTCCTGAGTCTTGTACCGAAGAGATTTCGGCTCTATCTCTCTTGGTTGCCGAGATATTTCGAAAAAACCGAAAAATTTGCTAGCCGGGCATTTGTCGAATTTTTAAAGTCCGATAGGTGGAACAGATTGTACTCGGCGTCCTGAGTCTTGTACCGAAGAGATTTCGGCTCTATCTCTCATGGTTGCCGAGATATTTCGAAAAAACCGAAAAATTTGCTAGCCGGGCATTTGTCGAATTTTTAAAGTCCGATAGGTGGAACAGATTGTACTCGGCGTCCTGAGTCTTGTACCGAAGAGATTTCGGCTCTATCTCTCATAGTTGCCGAGATATTTCGAAAAAACCGAAAAATTTGCTAGCCGGGCATTTGTCGAATTTTTAAAGTCCGATAGGTGGAACAGATTGTACTCGGCGTCCTGAGTCTTGTACCGAAGAGATTTCGGCTCTATCTCTCATGGTTGCCGAGATATTTCGAAAAAACCGAAAAATTTGCTAGCCGGGCATTTGTCGAATTTTTAAAGTCCGATAGGTGGAACAGATTGTACTCGGCGTCCTGAGTCTTGTACCGAAGAGATTTCGGCTCTATCTCTCTTGGTTGCCGAGATATTTCGAAAAAACCGAAAAATTTGCTAGCCGGGCATTTGTCGAATTTTTAAAGTCCGATAGGTGGAACAGATTGTACTCGGCGTCCTGAGTCTTGTACCGAAGAGATTTCGGCTCTATCTCTCATGGTTGCCGAGATATTTCGAAAAAACCGAAAAATTTGCTAGCCGGGCATTTGTCGAATTTTTAAAGTCCGATAGGTGGAACAGATTGTACTCGGCGTCCTGAGTCTTGTACCGAAGAGATTTCGGCTCTATCTCTCATTGGTTGCCGAGATATTTCGAAAAAACCGAAAAATTTGCTAGCCGGGCATTTGTCGAATTTTTAAAGTCCGATAGGTGGAACAGATTGTACTCGGCGTCCTGAGTCTTGTACCGAAGAGATTTCGGCTCTATCTCTCTTGGTTGCCGAGATATTTCGAAAAAACCGAAAAATTTGCTAGCCGGGCATTTGTCGAATTTTTAAAGTCCGATAGGTGGAACAGATTGTACTCGGCGTCCTGAGTCTTGTACCGAAGAGATTTCGGCTCTATCTCTCTTGGTTGCCGAGATATTTCGAAAAAACCGAAAAATTTGCTAGCCGGGCATTTGTCGAATTTTTAAAGTCCGATAGGTGGAACAGATTGTACTCGGCGTCCTGAGTCTTGTACCGAAGAGATTTCGGCTCTATCTCTCATGGTTGCCGAGATATTTCGAAAAAACCGAAAAATTTGCTAGCCGGGCATTTGTCGAATTTTTAAAGTCCGATAGGTGGAACAGATTGTACTCGGCGTCCTGAGTCTTGTACCGAAGAGATTTCGGCTCTATCTCTCATGGTTGCCGAGATATTTCGAAAAAACCGAAAAATTTGCTAGCCGGGCATTTGTCGAATTTTTAAAGTCCGATAGGTGGAACAGATTGTACTCGGCGTCCTGAGTCTTGTACCGAAGAGATTTCGGCTCTATCTCTCTTGGTTGCCGAGATATTTCGAAAAAACCGAAAAATTTGCTAGCCGGGCATTTGTCGAATTTTTAAAGTCCGATAGGTGGAACAGATTGTACTCGGCGTCCTGAGTCTTGTACCGAAGAGATTTCGGCTCTATCTCTCTTGGTTGCCGAGATATTTCGAAAAAACCGAAAAATTTGCTAGCCGGGCATTTGTCGAATTTTTAAAGTCCGATAGGTGGAACAGATTGTACTCGGCGTCCTGAGTCTTGTACCGAAGAGATTTCGGCTCTATCTCTCATGGTTGCCGAGATATTTCGAAAAAACCGAAAAATTTGCTAGCCGGGCATTTGTCGAATTTTTAAAGTCCGATAGGTGGAACAGATTGTACTCGGCGTCCTGAGTCTTGTACCGAAGAGATTTCGGCTCTATCTCTCATGGTTGCCGAGATATTTCGAAAAAACCGAAAAATTTGCTAGCCGGGCATTTGTCGAATTTTTAAAGTCCGATAGGTGGAACAGATTGTACTCGGCGTCCTGAGTCTTGTACCGAAGAGATTTCGGCTCTATCTCTCATGGTTGCCGAGATATTTCGAAAAAACCGAAAAATTTGCTAGCCGGGCATTTGTCGAATTTTTAAAGTCCGATAGGTGGAACAGATTGTACTCGGCGTCCTGAGTCTTGTACCGAAGAGATTTCGGCTCTATCTCTCATGGTTGCCGAGATATTTCGAAAAAACCGAAAAATTTGCTAGCCGGGCATTTGTCGAATTTTTAAAGTCCGATAGGTGGAACAGATTGTACTCGGCGTCCTGAGTCTTGTACCGAAGAGATTTCGGCTCTATCTCTCTTGGTTGCCGAGATATTTCGAAAAAACCGAAAAATTTGCTAGCCGGGCATTTGTCGAATTTTTAAAGCCCGATAGGTGGAACAGATTGTACTCGGCGTCCTGAGTCTTGTACCGAAGAGATTTCGGCTCTATCTCTCTTAGTTGCCGAGATATTTCGAAAAAACCGAAAATTTGCTAGCCGGGCATTTGTCGAATTTTTAAAGTCCGATAGGTGGAACAGATTGTACTCGGCGTCCTGAGTCTTGTACCGAAGAGATTTCGGCTCTATCTCTCATGGTTGCCGAGATATTTCGAAAAAACCGAAAAATTTGCTAGCCGGGCATTTGTCGAATTTTTAAAGTCCGATAGGTGGAACAGATTGTACTCGGCGTCCTGAGTCTTGTACCGAAGAGATTTCGGCTCTATCTCTCATGGTTGCCGAGATATTTCGAAAAAACCGAAAAATTTGCTAGCCGGGCATTTGTCGAATTTTTAAAGTCCGATAGGTGGAACAGATTGTACTCGGCGTCCTGAGTCTTGTACCGAAGAGATTTCGGCTCTATCTCTCTTGGTTGCCGAGATATTTCGAAAAACCGAAAAATTTGCTAGCCGGGCATTTGTCGAATTTTTAAAGTCCGATAGGTGGAACAGATTGTACTCGGCGTCCTGAGTCTTGTACCGAAGAGATTTCGGCTCTATCTCTCATGGTTGCCGAGATATTTCGAAAAAACCGAAAAATTTGCTAGCCGGGCATTTGTCGAATTTTTAAAGTCCGATAGGTGGAACAGATTGTACTCGGCGTCCTGAGTCTTGTACCGAAGAGATTTCGAGAAAAAACCGATTTGCTATCTCAATTATGGTTGCCGAGATATTTCGTCCGAAAAATTTGCTAGTCGAATTTTTAAAGTCCGATAGGTGGAACAGATTGTACTCGGCGTCCTGAGTCTTGTACCGAAGAGATTTCGGCTCTATCTCTCATGGTTGCCGAGATATTTCGAAAAAACCGAAAAATTTGCTAGCCGGGCATTTGTCGAATTTTTAAAGTCCGATAGGTGGAACAGATTGTACTCGGCGTCCTGAGTCTTGTACCGAAGAGATTTCGGCTCTATCTATCATGGTTGCCGAGATATTTCGAAAACCGAAAGATTTGCTAGCCGGGCATTTGTCGAATTTTTAAAGTCCGATAGGTGGAACAGAACAGATTGTAAGAGATTTCTCGGCGTCCTGAGTCTTGTACCGAAGAGATTTCGGCTCTATCTCTCAGTCTTTGCCGAGATATTTCGAAAAAACCGAAAAATTTGAAAAAACCGAAAAATTTGCTAGCCGGGCATTTGTCGAATTTTTAAAGTCCGATAGGTGGAACAGATTGTACTCGGCGTCCTGAGTCTTGTACCGAAGAGATTTCGGCTCTATCTCTCATGGTTGCCGAGATATTTCGAAAAAACCGAAAAATTTGCTAGCCGGGCATTTGTCGAATTTTTAAAGTCCGATAGGTGGAACAGATTGTACTCGGCGTCCTGAGTCTTGTACCGAAGAGATTTCGGCTCTATCTCTCATGGTTGCCGAGATATTTCGAAAAAACCGAAAAATTTGCTAGCCGGGCATTTGTCGAATTTTTAAAGTCCGATAGGTGGAACAGATTGTACTCGGCGTCCTGAGTCTTGTACCGAAGAGATTTCGGCTCTATCTCTCTTGGTTGCCGAGATATTTCGAAAAAACCGAAAATTTGCTAGCCGGGCATTTGTCGAATTTTTAAAGTCCGATAGGTGGAACAGATTGTACTCGGCGTCCTGAGTCTTGTACCGAAGAGATTTCGGCTCTATCTCTCTTGGTTGCCGAGATATTTCGAAAAAACCGAAAAATTTGCTAGCCGGGCATTTGTCGAATTTTTAAAGTCCGATAGGTGGAACAGATTGTACTCGGCGTCCTGAGTCTTGTACCGAAGAGATTTCGGCTCTATCTCTCATGGTTGCCGAGATATTTCGAAAAAACCGAAAAATTTGCTAGCCGGGCATTTGTCGAATTTTTAAAGTCCGATAGGTGGAACAGATTGTACTCGGCGTCCTGAGTCTTGTACCGAAGAGATTTCGGCTCTATCTCTCATGGTTGCCGAGATATTTCGAAAAAACCGAAAAATTTGCTAGCCGGGCATTTGTCGAATTTTTAAAGTCCGATAGGTGGAACAGATTGTACTCGGCGTCCTGAGTCTTGTACCGAAGAGATTTCGGCTCTATCTCTCTTGGTTGCCGAGATATTTCGAAAAAACCGAAAAATTTGCTAGCCGGGCATTTGTCGAATTTTTAAAGTCCGATAGGTGGAACAGATTGTACTCGGCGTCCTGAGTCTTGTACCGAAGAGATTTCGGCTCTATCTCTCTTGGTTGCCGAGATATTTCGAAAAAACCGAAAAATTTGCTAGCCGGGCATTTGTCGAATTTTTAAAGTCCGATAGGTGGAACAGATTGTACTCGGCGTCCTGAGTCTTGTACCGAAGAGATTTCGGCTCTATCTCTCTTGGTTGCCGAGATATTTCGAAAAAACCGAAAAATTTGCTAGCCGGGCATTTGTCGAATTTTTAAAGTCCGATAGGTGGAACAGATTGTACTCGGCGTCCTGAGTCTTGTACCGAAGAGATTTCGGCTCTATCTCTCATGGTTGCCGAGATATTTCGAAAAAACCGAAAAATTTGCTAGCCGGGCATTTGTCGAATTTTTAAAGTCCGATAGGTGGAACAGATTGTACTCGGCGTCCTGAGTCTTGTACCGAAGAGATTTCGGCTCTATCTCTCTTGGTTGCCGAGATATTTCGAAAAAACCGAAAAATTTGCTAGCCGGGCATTTGTCGAATTTTTAAAGTCCGATAGGTGGAACAGATTGTACTCGGCGTCCTGAGTCTTGTACCGAAGAGATTTCGGCTCTATCTCTCTTGGTTGCCGAGATATTTCGAAAAAACCGAAAAATTTGCTAGCCGGGCATTTGTCGAATTTTTAAAGTCCGATAGGTGGAACAGATTGTACTCGGCGTCCTGAGTCTTGTACCGAAGAGATTTCGGCTCTATCTCTCATGGTTGCCGAGATATTTCGAAAAAACCGAAAAATTTGCTAGCCGGGCATTTGTCGAATTTTTAAAGTCCGATAGGTGGAACAGATTGTACTCGGCGTCCTGAGTCTTGTACCGAAGAGATTTCGGCTCTATCTCTCTTGGTTGCCGAGATATTTCGAAAAAACCGAAAAATTTGCTAGCCGGGCATTTGTCGAATTTTTAAAGTCCGATAGGTGGAACAGATTGTACTCGGCGTCCTGAGTCTTGTACCGAAGAGATTTCGGCTCTATCTCTCTTGGTTGCCGAGATATTTCGAAAAAACCGAAAAATTTGCTAGCCGGGCATTTGTCGAATTTTTAAAGTCCGATAGGTGGAACAGATTGTACTCGGCGTCCTGAGTCTTGTACCGAAGAGATTTCGGCTCTATCTCTCATGGTTGCCGAGATATTTCGAAAAAACCGAAAAATTTGCTAGCCGGGCATTTGTCGAATTTTTAAAGTCCGATAGGTGGAACAGATTGTACTCGGCGTCCTGAGTCTTGTACCGAAGAGATTTCGGCTCTATCTCTCTTGGTTGCCGAGATATTTCGAAAAAACCGAAAATTTTGCTAGCCGGGCATTTGTCGAATTTTTAAAGTCCGATAGGTGGAACAGATTGTACTCGGCGTCCTGAGTCTTGTACCGAAGAGATTTCGGCTCTATCTCTCTTGGTTGCCGAGATATTTCGAAAAAACCGAAAATTTGCTAGCCGGGCATTTGTCGAATTTTTAAAGTCCGATAGGTGGAACAGATTGTACTCGGCGTCCTGAGTCTTGTACCGAAGAGATTTCGGCTCTATCTCTCATGGTTGCCGAGATATTTCGAAAAAACCGAAAAATTTGCTAGCCGGGCATTTGTCGAATTTTTAAAGTCCGATAGGTGGAACAGATTGTACTCGGCGTCCTGAGTCTTGTACCGAAGAGATTTCGGCTCTATCTCTCTTGGTTGCCGAGATATTTCGAAAAAACCGAAAAATTTGCTAGCCGGGCATTTGTCGAATTTTTAAAGTCCGATAGGTGGAACAGATTGTACTCGGCGTCCTGAGTCTTGTACCGAAGAGATTTCGGCTCTATCTCTCTTGGTTGCCGAGATATTTCGAAAAAACCGAAAAATTTGCTAGCCGGGCATTTGTCGAATTTTAAAGGTCCGATAGGTGGAACAGATTGTACTCGGCGTCCTGAGTCTTGTACCGAAGAGATTTCGGCTCTATCTCTCTTGGTTGCCGAGATATTTCGAAAAAACCGAAAAATTTGCTAGCCGGGCATTTGTCGAATTTTTAAAGTCCGATAGGTGGAACAGATTGTACTCGGCGTCCTGAGTCTTGTACCGAAGAGATTTCGGCTCTATCTCTCTTGGTTGCCGAGATATTTCGAAAAAACCGAAAAATTTGCTAGCCGGGCATTTGTCGAATTTTTAAAGTCCGATAGGTGGAACAGATTGTACTCGGCGTCCTGAGTCTTGTACCGAAGAGATTTCGGCTCTATCTCTCTTGGTTGCCGAGATATTTCGAAAAAACCGAAAAATTTGCTAGCCGGGCATTTGTCGAATTTTTAAAGTCCGATAGGTGGAACAGATTGTACTCGGCGTCCTGAGTCTTGTACCGAAGAGATTTCGGCTCTATCTCTCATTAGTTGCCGAGATATTTCGAAAAAACCGAAAATTTTGCTAGCCGGGCATTTGTCGAATTTTTAAAGTCCGATAGGTGGAACAGATTGTACTCGGCGTCCTGAGTCTTGTACCGAAGAGATTTCGGCTCTATCTCTCTTGGTTGCCGAGATATTTCGAAAAAACCGAAAAATTTGCTAGCCGGGCATTTGTCGAATTTTTAAAGTCCGATAGGTGGAACAGATTGTACTCGGCGTCCTGAGTCTTGTACCGAAGAGATTTCGGCTCTATCTCTCTTAGTTGCCGAGATATTTCGAAAAAACCGAAAAATTTGCTAGCCGGGCATTTGTCGAATTTTTAAAGTCCGATAGGTGGAACAGATTGTACTCGGCGTCCTGAGTCTTGTACCGAAGAGATTTCGGCTCTATCTCTCTTAGTTGCCGAGATATTTCGAAAAAACCGAAAAATTTGCTAGCCGGGCATTTGTCGAATTTTTAAAGTCCGATAGGTGGAACAGATTGTACTCGGCGTCCTGAGTCTTGTACCGAAGAGATTTCGGCTCTATCTCTCTTAGTTGCCGAGATATTTCGAAAAAACCGAAAAATTTGCTAGCCGGGCATTTGTCGAATTTTTAAAGTCCGATAGGTGGAACAGATTGTACTCGGCGTCCTGAGTCTTGTACCGAAGAGATTTCGGCTCTATCTCTCTTAGTTGCCGAGATATTTCGAAAAAACCGAAAAATTTGCTAGCCGGGCATTTGTCGAATTTTTAAAGTCCGATAGGTGGAACAGATTGTACTCGGCGTCCTGAGTCTTGTACCGAAGAGATTTCGGCTCTATCTCTCTGGTTGCCGAGATATTTCGAAAAAACCGAAAATTTTGCTAGCCGGGCATTTGTCGAATTTTTAAAGTCCGATAGGTGGAACAGATTGTACTCGGCGTCCTGAGTCTTGTACCGAAGAGATTTCGGCTCTATCTCTCTTAGTTGCCGAGATATTTCGAAAAAACCGAAAATTTGCTAGCCGGGCATTTGTCGAATTTTGAAGGTCCGATAGTGGAACAGATTGTACTCGGCGTCCTGAGTCTTGTACCGAAGAGATTTCGGCTCTATCTCTCTTAGTTGCCGAGATATTTCGAAAAAACCGAAAATTTTGCTAGCCGGGCATTTGTCGAATTTTTAAAGTCCGATAGGTGGAACAGATTGTACTCGGCGTCCTGAGTCTTGTACCGAAGAGATTTCGGCTCTATCTCTCTTAGTTGCCGAGATATTTCGAAAAAACCGAAAATTTGCTAGCCGGGCATTTGTCGAATTTTTAAAGTCCGATAGGTGGAACAGATTGTACTCGGCGTCCTGAGTCTTGTACCGAAGAGATTTCGGCTCTATCTCTCTTAGTTGCCGAGATATTTCGAAAAAACCGAAAATTTGCTAGCCGGGCATTTGTCGAATTTTTAAAGTCCGATAGGTGGAACAGATTGTACTCGGCGTCCTGAGTCTTGTACCGAAGAGATTTCGGCTCTATCTCTCTTAGTTGCCGAGATATTTCGAAAAAACCGAAAAATTTGCTAGCCGGGCATTTGTCGAATTTTTAAAGGTCCGATAGGTGGAACAGATTGTACTCGGCGTCCTGAGTCTTGTACCGAAGAGATTTCGGCTCTATCTCTCTTAGTTGCCGAGATATTTCGAAAAAACCGAAAAATTTGCTAGCCGGGCATTTGTCGAATTTTTAAAGTCCGATAGGTGGAACAGATTGTACTCGGCGTCCTGAGTCTTGTACCGAAGAGATTTCGGCTCTATCTCTCTTAGTTGCCGAGATATTTCGAAAAAACCGAAAAATTTGCTAGCCGGGCATTTGTCGAATTTTTAAGGTCCGATAGGTGGAACAGATTGTACTCGGCGTCCTGAGTCTTGTACCGAAGAGATTTCGGCTCTATCTCTCTTAGTTGCCGAGATATTTCGAAAAAACCGAAAAATTTGCTAGCCGGGCATTTGTCGAATTTTTAAAGGTCCGATAGGTGGAACAGATTGTACTCGGCGTCCTGAGTCTTGTACCGAAGAGATTTCGGCTCTATCTCTCTTAGTTGCCGAGATATTTCGAAAAAACCGAAAATTTGCTAGCCGGGCATTTGTCGAATTTTTAAGGTCCGATAGGTGGAACAGATTGTACTCGGCGTCCTGAGTCTTGTACCGAAGAGATTTCGGCTCTATCTCTCTTAGTTGCCGAGATATTTCGAAAAAACCGAAAAATTTGCTAGCCGGGCATTTGTCGAATTTTTAAAGGTCCGATAGGTGGAACAGATTGTACTCGGCGTCCTGAGTCTTGTACCGAAGAGATTTCGGCTCTATCTCTCTTAGTTGCCGAGATATTTCGAAAAAACCGAAAATTTTGCTAGCCGGGCATTTGTCGAATTTTGAAAGTCCGATAGGTGGAACAGATTGTACTCGGCGTCCTGAGTCTTGTACCGAAGAGATTTCGGCTCTATCTCTCTTAGTTGCCGAGATATTTCGAAAAAACCGAAAATTTGCTAGCCGGGCATTTGTCGAATTTTTAAAGTCCGATAGGTGGAACAGATTGTACTCGGCGTCCTGAGTCTTGTACCGAAGAGATTTCGGCTCTATCTCTCTTAGTTGCCGAGATATTTCGAAAAAACCGAAAAATTTGCTAGCCGGGCATTTGTCGAATTTTTAAAGGTCCGATAGGTGGAACAGATTGTACTCGGCGTCCTGAGTCTTGTACCGAAGAGATTTCGGCTCTATCTCTCTTAGTTGCCGAGATATTTCGAAAAAACCGAAAATTTTGCTAGCCGGGCATTTGTCGAATTTTTAAAGTCCGATAGGTGGAACAGATTGTACTCGGCGTCCTGAGTCTTGTACCGAAGAGATTTCGGCTCTATCTCTCTTAGTTGCCGAGATATTTCGAAAAAACCGAAAATTTGCTAGCCGGGCATTTGTCGAATTTTGAAAGTCCGATAGGTGGAACAGATTGTACTCGGCGTCCTGAGTCTTGTACCGAAGAGATTTCGGCTCTATCTCTCTTAGTTGCCGAGATATTTCGAAAAAACCGAAAAATTTGCTAGCCGGGCATTTGTCGAATTTTGAAAGTCCCGATAGATGGAACAGATTGTACTCGGCGTCCTGAGTCTTGTACCGAAGAGATTTCGGCTCTATCTCTCTTAGTTGCCGAGATATTTCGAAAAAACCGAAAATTTGCTAGCCGGGCATTTGTCGAATTTTGAAGGTCCGATAGGTGGAACAGATTGTACTCGGCGTCCTGAGTCTTGTACCGAAGAGATTTCGGCTCTATCTCTCTTAGTTGCCGAGATATTTCGAAAAAACCGAAAAATTTGCTAGCCGGGCATTTGTCGAATTTTGAAGGTCCGATAGGTGGAACAGATTGTACTCGGCGTCCTGAGTCTTGTACCGAAGAGATTTCGGCTCTATCTCTCTTAGTTGCCGAGATATTTCGAAAAAACCGAAAATTTTGCTAGCCGGGCATTTGTCGAATTTTGAAGGTCCGATAGGTGGAACAGATTGTACTCGGCGTCCTGAGTCTTGTACCGAAGAGATTTCGGCTCTATCTCTCTTAGTTGCCGAGATATTTCGAAAAAACCGAAAATTTGCTAGCCGGGCATTTGTCGAATTTTGAAGGTCCGATAGGTGGAACAGATTGTACTCGGCGTCCTGAGTCTTGTACCGAAGAGATTTCGGCTCTATCTCTCTTAGTTGCCGAGATATTTCGAAAAAACCGAAAATTTTGCTAGCCGGGCATTTGTCGAATTTTGAAGGTCCGATAGGTGGAACAGATTGTACTCGGCGTCCTGAGTCTTGTACCGAAGAGATTTCGGCTCTATCTCTCTTAGTTGCCGAGATATTTCGAAAAAACCGAAAATTTGCTAGCCGGGCATTTGTCGAATTTTTAAAGGTCCGATAGATGGAACAGATTGTACTCGGCGTCCTGAGTCTTGTACCGAAGAGATTTCGGCTCTATCTCTCTTAGTTGCCGAGATATTTCGAAAAAACCGAAAATTTGCTAGCCGGGCATTTGTCGAATTTTGAAGGTCCGATAGGTGGAACAGATTGTACTCGGCGTCCTGAGTCTTGTACCGAAGAGATTTCGGCTCTATCTCTCTTAGTTGCCGAGATATTTCGAAAAAACCGAAAATTTTGCTAGCCGGGCATTTGTCGAATTTTGAAGGTCCGATAGGTGGAACAGATTGTACTCGGCGTCCTGAGTCTTGTACCGAAGAGATTTCGGCTCTATCTCTCTTAGTTGCCGAGATATTTCGAAAAAACCGAAAATTTGCTAGCCGGGCATTTGTCGAATTTTGAAGGTCCGATAGGTGGAACAGATTGTACTCGGCGTCCTGAGTCTTGTACCGAAGAGATTTCGGCTCTATCTCTCTTAGTTGCCGAGATATTTCGAAAAAACCGAAAATTTGCTAGCCGGGCATTTGTCGAATTTTTAAAGGTCCGATAGGTGGAACAGATTGTACTCGGCGTCCTGAGTCTTGTACCGAAGAGATTTCGGCTCTATCTCTCTTAGTTGCCGAGATATTTCGAAAAAACCGCAAAATTTGCTAGCCGGGCATTTGTCGAATTTTGAAGGTCCGATAGGTGGAACAGATTGTACTCGGCGTCCTGAGTCTTGTACCGAAGAGATTTCGGCTCTATCTCTCTTAGTTGCCGAGATATTTCGAAAAAACCGCAAAATTTGCTAGCCGGGCATTTGTCGAATTTTGAAGGTCCGATAGGTGGAACAGATTGTACTCGGCGTCCTGAGTCTTGTACCGAAGAGATTTCGGCTCTATCTCTCTTAGTTGCCGAGATATTTCGAAAAAACCGAAAATTTGCTAGCCGGGCATTTGTCGAATTTTGAAGGTCCGATAGGTGGAACAGATTGTACTCGGCGTCCTGAGTCTTGTACCGAAGAGATTTCGGCTCTATCTCTCTTAGTTGCCGAGATATTTCGAAAAAACCGAAAAATTTGCTAGCCGGGCATTTGTCGAATTTTGAAGGTCCGATAGGTGGAACAGATTGTACTCGGCGTCCTGAGTCTTGTACCGAAGAGATTTCGGCTCTATCTCTCTTAGTTGCCGAGATATTTCGAAAAAACCGAAAATTTTGCTAGCCGGGCATTTGTCGAATTTTGAAGGTCCGATGGGTGGAACAGATTGTACTCGGCGTCCTGAGTCTTGTACCGAAGAGATTTCGGCTCTATCTCTCTTAGTTGCCGAGATATTTCGAAAAAACCGAAAATTTGCTAGCCGGGCATTTGTCGAATTTTGAAGGTCCGATAGGTGGAACAGATTGTACTCGGCGTCCTGAGTCTTGTACCGAAGAGATTTCGGCTCTATCTCTCTTAGTTGCCGAGATATTTCGAAAAAACCGCAAAATTTGCTAGCCGGGCATTTGTCGAATTTTGAAGGTCCGATGGGTGGAACAGATTGTACTCGGCGTCCTGAGTCTTGTACCGAAGAGATTTCGGCTCTATCTCTCTTAGTTGCCGAGATATTTCGAAAAAACCGAAAAATTTGCTAGCCGGGCATTTGTCGAATTTTGAAGGTCCGATAGATGGAACAGATTGTACTCGGCGTCCTGAGTCTTGTACCGAAGAGATTTCGGCTCTATCTCTCTTAGTTGCCGAGATATTTCGAAAAAACCGCAAAATTTTGCTAGCCGGGCATTTGTCGAATTTTGAAGGTCCGATAGGTGGAACAGATTGTACTCGGCGTCCTGAGTCTTGTACCGAAGAGATTTCGGCTCTATCTCTCTTAGTTGCCGAGATATTTCGAAAAAACCGCAAAATTTGCTAGCCGGGCATTTGTCGAATTTTGAAGGTCCGATGGGTGGAACAGATTGTACTCGGCGTCCTGAGTCTTGTACCGAAGAGATTTCGGCTCTATCTCTCTTAGTTGCCGAGATATTTCGAAAAAACCGCAAAATTTGCTAGCCGGGCATTTGTCGAATTTTGAAGGTCCGATAGATGGAACAGATTGTACTCGGCGTCCTGAGTCTTGTACCGAAGAGATTTCGGCTCTATCTCTCTTAGTTGCCGAGATATTTCGAAAAAACCGCAAAATTTGCTAGCCGGGCATTTGTCGAATTTTGAAGGTCCGATAGGTGGAACAGATTGTACTCGGCGTCCTGAGTCTTGTACCGAAGAGATTTCGGCTCTATCTCTCTTAGTTGCCGAGATATTTCGAAAAAACCGCAAAATTTGCTAGCCGGGCATTTGTCGAATTTTGAAGGTCCGATAGATGGAACAGATTGTACTCGGCGTCCTGAGTCTTGTACCGAAGAGATTTCGGCTCTATCTCTCTTAGTTGCCGAGATATTTCGAAAAAACCGCAAAATTTGCTAGCCGGGCATTTGTCGAATTTTGAAGGTCCGATAGATGGAACAGATTGTACTCGGCGTCCTGAGTCTTGTACCGAAGAGATTTCGGCTCTATCTCTCTTAGTTGCCGAGATATTTCGAAAAAACCGCAAAATTTGCTAGCCGGGCATTTGTCGAATTTTGAAGGTCCGATAGATGGAACAGATTGTACTCGGCGTCCTGAGTCTTGTACCGAAGAGATTTCGGCTCTATCTCTCTTAGTTGCCGAGATATTTCGAAAAAACCGCAAAATTTGCTAGCCGGGCATTTGTCGAATTTTGAAGGTCCGATGGATGGAACAGATTGTACTCGGCGTCCTGAGTCTTGTACCGAAGAGATTTCGGCTCTATCTCTCTTAGTTGCCGAGATATTTCGAAAAAACCGCAAAATTTGCTAGCCGGGCATTTGTCGAATTTTGAAGGTCCGATAGATGGAACAGATTGTACTCGGCGTCCTGAGTCTTGTACCGAAGAGATTTCGGCTCTATCTCTCTTAGTTGCCGAGATATTTCGAAAAAACCGCAAAATTTGCTAGCCGGGCATTTGTCGAATTTTGAAGGTCCGATGGGTGGAACAGATTGTACTCGGCGTCCTGAGTCTTGTACCGAAGAGATTTCGGCTCTATCTCTCTTAGTTGCCGAGATATTTCGAAAAAACCGCAAAATTTGCTAGCCGGGCATTTGTCGAATTTTGAAGGTCCGATAGATGGAACAGATTGTACTCGGCGTCCTGAGTCTTGTACCGAAGAGATTTCGGCTCTATCTCTCTTAGTTGCCGAGATATTTCGAAAAAACCGCAAAATTTGCTAGCCGGGCATTTGTCGAATTTTGAAGGTCCGATGGGTGGAACAGATTGTACTCGGCGTCCTGAGTCTTGTACCGAAGAGATTTCGGCTCTATCTCTCTTAGTTGCCGAGATATTTCGAAAAAACCGCAAAATTTGCTAGCCGGGCATTTGTCGAATTTTGAAGGTCCGATAGATGGAACAGATTGTACTCGGCGTCCTGAGTCTTGTACCGAAGAGATTTCGGCTCTATCTCTCTTAGTTGCCGAGATATTTCGAAAAAACCGCAAAATTTGCTAGCCGGGCATTTGTCGAATTTTGAAGGTCCGATAGATGGAACAGATTGTACTCGGCGTCCTGAGTCTTGTACCGAAGAGATTTCGGCTCTATCTCTCTTAGTTGCCGAGATATTTCGAAAAAACCGCAAAATTTGCTAGCCGGGCATTTGTCGAATTTTGAAGGTCCGATAGATGGAACAGATTGTACTCGGCGTCCTGAGTCTTGTACCGAAGAGATTTCGGCTCTATCTCTCTTAGTTGCCGAGATATTTCGAAAAAACCGCAAAATTTGCTAGCCGGGCATTTGTCGAATTTTGAAGGTCCGATGGGTGGAACAGATTGTACTCGGCGTCCTGAGTCTTGTACCGAAGAGATTTCGGCTCTATCTCTCTTAGTTGCCGAGATATTTCGAAAAAACCGCAAAATTTGCTAGCCGGGCATTTGTCGAATTTTGAAGGTCCGATAGATGGAACAGATTGTACTCGGCGTCCTGAGTCTTGTACCGAAGAGATTTCGGCTCTATCTCTCTTAGTTGCCGAGATATTTCGAAAAAACCGCAAAATTTGCTAGCCGGGCATTTGTCGAATTTTGAAGGTCCGATGGATGGAACAGATTGTACTCGGCGTCCTGAGTCTTGTACCGAAGAGATTTCGGCTCTATCTCTCTTAGTTGCCGAGATATTTCGAAAAAACCGCAAAATTTGCTAGCCGGGCATTTGTCGAATTTTGAAGGTCCGATAGATGGAACAGATTGTACTCGGCGTCCTGAGTCTTGTACCGAAGAGATTTCGGCTCTATCTCTCTTAGTTGCCGAGATATTTCGAAAAAACCGCAAAATTTGCTAGCCGGGCATTTGTCGAATTTTGAAGGTCCGATGGGTGGAACAGATTGTACTCGGCGTCCTGAGTCTTGTACCGAAGAGATTTCGGCTCTATCTCTCTTAGTTGCCGAGATATTTCGAAAAAACCGCAAAATTTGCTAGCCGGGCATTTGTCGAATTTTGAAGGTCCGATAGATGGAACAGATTGTACTCGGCGTCCTGAGTCTTGTACCGAAGAGATTTCGGCTCTATCTCTCTTAGTTGCCGAGATATTTCGAAAAAACCGCAAAATTTGCTAGCCGGGCATTTGTCGAATTTTGAAGGTCCGATGGGTGGAACAGATTGTACTCGGCGTCCTGAGTCTTGTACCGAAGAGATTTCGGCTCTATCTCTCTTAGTTGCCGAGATATTTCGAAAAAACCGCAAAATTTGCTAGCCGGGCATTTGTCGAATTTTGAAGGTCCGATAGATGGAACAGATTGTACTCGGCGTCCTGAGTCTTGTACCGAAGAGATTTCGGCTCTATCTCTCTTAGTTGCCGAGATATTTCGAAAAAACCGCAAAATTTGCTAGCCGGGCATTTGTCGAATTTTGAAGGTCCGATAGATGGAACAGATTGTACTCGGCGTCCTGAGTCTTGTACCGAAGAGATTTCGGCTCTATCTCTCTTAGTTGCCGAGATATTTCGAAAAAACCGCAAAATTTGCTAGCCGGGCATTTGTCGAATTTTGAAGGTCCGATAGGTGGAACAGATTGTACTCGGCGTCCTGAGTCTTGTACCGAAGAGATTTCGGCTCTATCTCTCTTAGTTGCCGAGATATTTCGAAAAAACCGCAAAATTTGCTAGCCGGGCATTTGTCGAATTTTGAAGGTCCGATAGATGGAACAGATTGTACTCGGCGTCCTGAGTCTTGTACCGAAGAGATTTCGGCTCTATCTCTCTTAGTTGCCGAGATATTTCGAAAAAACCGCAAAATTTGCTAGCCGGGCATTTGTCGAATTTTGAAGGTCCGATGGGTGGAACAGATTGTACTCGGCGTCCTGAGTCTTGTACCGAAGAGATTTCGGCTCTATCTCTCTTAGTTGCCGAGATATTTCGAAAAAACCGCAAAATTTGCTAGCCGGGCATTTGTCGAATTTTGAAGGTCCGATAGATGGAACAGATTGTACTCGGCGTCCTGAGTCTTGTACCGAAGAGATTTCGGCTCTATCTCTCTTAGTTGCCGAGATATTTCGAAAAAACCGCAAAATTTGCTAGCCGGGCATTTGTCGAATTTTGAAGGTCCGATGGATGGAACAGATTGTACTCGGCGTCCTGAGTCTTGTACCGAAGAGATTTCGGCTCTATCTCTCTTAGTTGCCGAGATATTTCGAAAAAACCGCAAAATTTGCTAGCCGGGCATTTGTCGAATTTTGAAGGTCCGATGGGTGGAACAGATTGTACTCGGCGTCCTGAGTCTTGTACCGAAGAGATTTCGGCTCTATCTCTCTTAGTTGCCGAGATATTTCGAAAAAACCGCAAAATTTGCTAGCCGGGCATTTGTCGAATTTTGAAGGTCCGATAGATGGAACAGATTGTACTCGGCGTCCTGAGTCTTGTACCGAAGAGATTTCGGCTCTATCTCTCTTAGTTGCCGAGATATTTCGAAAAAACCGCAAAATTTGCTAGCCGGGCATTTGTCGAATTTTGAAGGTCCGATGGATGGAACAGATTGTACTCGGCGTCCTGAGTCTTGTACCGAAGAGATTTCGGCTCTATCTCTCTTAGTTGCCGAGATATTTCGAAAAAACCGCAAAATTTGCTAGCCGGGCATTTGTCGAATTTTGAAGGTCCGATAGATGGAACAGATTGTACTCGGCGTCCTGAGTCTTGTACCGAAGAGATTTCGGCTCTATCTCTCTTAGTTGCCGAGATATTTCGAAAAAACCGCAAAATTTGCTAGCCGGGCATTTGTCGAATTTTGAAGGTCCGATAGATGGAACAGATTGTACTCGGCGTCCTGAGTCTTGTACCGAAGAGATTTCGGCTCTATCTCTCTTAGTTGCCGAGATATTTCGAAAAAACCGCAAAATTTTGCTAGCCGGGCATTTGTCGAATTTTGAAGGTCCGATAGATGGAACAGATTGTACTCGGCGTCCTGAGTCTTGTACCGAAGAGATTTCGGCTCTATCTCTCTTAGTTGCCGAGATATTTCGAAAAAACCGCAAAATTTGCTAGCCGGGCATTTGTCGAATTTTGAAGGTCCGATAGATGGAACAGATTGTACTCGGCGTCCTGAGTCTTGTACCGAAGAGATTTCGGCTCTATCTCTCTTAGTTGCCGAGATATTTCGAAAAAACCGCAAAATTTGCTAGCCGGGCATTTGTCGAATTTTGAAGGTCCGATGGATGGAACAGATTGTACTCGGCGTCCTGAGTCTTGTACCGAAGAGATTTCGGCTCTATCTCTCTTAGTTGCCGAGATATTTCGAAAAAACCGCAAAATTTGCTAGCCGGGCATTTGTCGAATTTTGAAGGTCCGATAGATGGAACAGATTGTACTCGGCGTCCTGAGTCTTGTACCGAAGAGATTTCGGCTCTATCTCTCTTAGTTGCCGAGATATTTCGAAAAAACCGCAAAATTTGCTAGCCGGGCATTTGTCGAATTTTGAAGGTCCGATGGATGGAACAGATTGTACTCGGCGTCCTGAGTCTTGTACCGAAGAGATTTCGGCTCTATCTCTCTTAGTTGCCGAGATATTTCGAAAAAACCGAAAATTTTGCTAGCCGGGCATTTGTCGAATTTTGAAGGTCCGATGGGTGGAACAGATTGTACTCGGCGTCCTGAGTCTTGTACCGAAGAGATTTCGGCTCTATCTCTCTTAGTTGCCGAGATATTTCGAAAAAACCGCAAAATTTGCTAGCCGGGCATTTGTCGAATTTTGAAGGTCCGATGGATGGAACAGATTGTACTCGGCGTCCTGAGTCTTGTACCGAAGAGATTTCGGCTCTATCTCTCTTAGTTGCCGAGATATTTCGAAAAAACCGCAAAATTTGCTAGCCGGGCATTTGTCGAATTTTGAAGGTCCGATGGGTGGAACAGATTGTACTCGGCGTCCTGAGTCTTGTACCGAAGAGATTTCGGCTCTATCTCTCTTAGTTGCCGAGATATTTCGAAAAAACCGCAAAATTTGCTAGCCGGGCATTTGTCGAATTTTGAAGGTCCGATAGATGGAACAGATTGTACTCGGCGTCCTGAGTCTTGTACCGAAGAGATTTCGGCTCTATCTCTCTTAGTTGCCGAGATATTTCGAAAAAACCGCAAAATTTGCTAGCCGGGCATTTGTCGAATTTTGAAGGTCCGATGGGTGGAACAGATTGTACTCGGCGTCCTGAGTCTTGTACCGAAGAGATTTCGGCTCTATCTCTCTTAGTTGCCGAGATATTTCGAAAAAACCGCAAAATTTGCTAGCCGGGCATTTGTCGAATTTTGAAGGTCCGATGGGTGGAACAGATTGTACTCGGCGTCCTGAGTCTTGTACCGAAGAGATTTCGGCTCTATCTCTCTTAGTTGCCGAGATATTTCGAAAAAACCGCAAAATTTGCTAGCCGGGCATTTGTCGAATTTTGAAGGTCCGATGGGTGGAACAGATTGTACTCGGCGTCCTGAGTCTTGTACCGAAGAGATTTCGGCTCTATCTCTCTTAGTTGCCGAGATATTTCGAAAAAACCGCAAAATTTGCTAGCCGGGCATTTGTCGAATTTTGAAGGTCCGATAGATGGAACAGATTGTACTCGGCGTCCTGAGTCTTGTACCGAAGAGATTTCGGCTCTATCTCTCTTAGTTGCCGAGATATTTCGAAAAAACCGCAAAATTTTGCCGGGCATTTGTCGAATTTTGAAGGTCCGATAGATGGAACAGATTTACTCGGCGTCCTGAGTCTTGTACCGAAGATTTATTTTTCGGCTTCTCTCTTAGTTGCAATATTTCGAAAAAATTAAAAAATTTTGCCATAAATATTAATATCGAATTTTGAAGGTCCGATTCGGTGGAACAAATTGACATTTAATATGCGTCAAAGTACTTGTAATAAAAGATTTCCATGCTCTATCTCTCTTAATTGCCAAGAATTTTGATAAAACCGCAAAATTTAATTATATTCACAAGAATTTTGAAGGTCCGATAATTTAATAGATTGAAATTGGCGTCCTGAGTCTTGTACCAAGAGATTTTTGGCTCTATCTCTCTTAGTTGCCAAGATATTTCGGAAAAAACCGCAAAATTTGCTAGCCGGGATTTGTCGAATTTTGAAGGTCCGATGGGTGGAACAGATTGTACTCGGCGTCCTTAGTCTTATACCGAAGAGAATTTCGGCTTTTCATCTCTCTTAGTTGCCGAGATATTTCGAAAAAATCGCAAAATTTTTTAGCCGGGCATTTTAAAATTTTAAGTGTTTTGAAAATCAAATTTATGTCGTCTATCTTTACAGTGTTAGATAAATGGGTTTCAGTTGGACGTTATGTGTAAACAGTGTATTGATGGTTATAAATTCGTTTCTTTAAATATTGTTTGGTTTGTCCGATATAACATTTATTACAATACCGCAATCTAAGATAAACGACATTATTTGGCTCTATTATCATGTTTAAGATGTTTTTAAAAACCGAAAAATTTGCTATTGTTGGGCATTTGTCGAATTATTGAAGGTCCGATTTTTGGAAACAGAATTGGCGTCCTTAAATTGTTTTATACCGAATAGATTTCGGCTCTATCTTCTTATTTGAATTTCGTACCGTGTTATAATTTTATTTATTCTTTTTGAAATTAATTTATTTTTAGGATAACTATTTTTTTCTAGTATTGTTTTTACTTTTGCCGAAATTTTCTTTTTCTAAAATCGGATGAGCTAATTTAATAGCCTGATAGACTAAACAGTTAATAATTTAATTCACGCATGAATTTTATTAATTTTAAGTTTGACTATAAATTTTTTTGCCATGTTTTTCCCTAGTCCTTGAACAAATTGTTAGAGGGCTTTGTCAAATTTTAGATTGATATACGAATAATTCAAATCATTTCAATTTCTAATGTTGTATTAAATTATTTCCTTCTATTATTACTTGTGAATATTTAAAAAACCGATAATATCAATGAATTCATTTGTTTTAATTAATTTTGTCCGATAGGCATGGAACAGATTGTATATTCCTAGTATTATTAAGAATTTCGGCTCATATTAAATGTTATCTTCCACCGAAGAATTATTTAACGAAAACATTTTAATTATATGTTATGGAATAGATTGGTACTTTAATTATTTATTGTTTTGTTGATAAAAAAAATTTCAGAAATACATAATTACATTAATTGTCAAAAAATACATATTATTAACTATTTATAAAACAAACGCATTCACAAAGTACTTAAAGTATATCTATTTACTAAATAATAATTAATTTTATATAGTTTGTTATACGTTATAATGGAAACAAATTAGCGAACTTTCATTTTAAATTAGGCTATATTCAAGTAAATACGTATTAAGAAACGTTCAATAAGAGGTTTTACGATAAAAATCTCCTATATATATGAAATTGATCCTTATTTACATAAGTATACGTTACATTATTACACAAATAATATTGTCATACCAAATATTAATAAATGCTTTTGTATCCGATATTTTCGACATGCGTTTTATGGTTTGAGATATAACGATTTGATTCTGACCTTTCTATACACCCCGTATGTATGTTTTACTGTTTCTCTCTGAGAACTAAAGTCACCTACCTTTTGTTGTTTGCGATCAACCTTGGTGACAATATTTCTGGCGTAATCCTGTTATTTTATGTCTTGCTATGGCACTGCACTGCACCGCGCGATAGCGCGAGCGTATTGTTAATTACCGCTAATTTCTCATTACGCTATGAACTCACTATTTAACGGCCACCGACCGTATTTATCACGAACTGTCCCGTCTATACCGTACCGCAGTTGAAAAGTTACTGAGGAATAGTCCCCGGCCGCTAGCGTTTTTATCGCTGCAATAAAAACATTAAAAACACATTAATTGTACGAGAAGGGAAATAATATTTAAAATGGTGTTTTACGGGACGTAATTAAATGTTTATTTATACAAATTTCTATATGTATGTATGTACATACACACTCATATGATTCCGCTTTAATTACGGTTTATACTTTTTTAATTGGTGATTTTATTCTGACGAACATTTTCTGTTTTAATTAAATCTTATTTACAGGTAGAGACGATATATTTTCTTATACGATATAATACAATCGATATACTTATTTGTAATTATTATGTTTCGTAAAACGTTTTTGTGCATGCTTCGCCCTGTCAGCATACTATTAGGTACTATGTGCACTATACAGGGTTAATTAAAAGTACGGTGACGGTTGTTTCTCTCGCTCTCGTCTCGTAACGCAATTGTATCAGTATAAACAAGATATTTGAAGATAGGCGTCCGAAACAACTATGCGCCGTCTTTTACTAAGAGGAGATTTTCTGTCCGTTGTAACTTACCCGCGGGGAAGATTTTGAAAAATGCGATTACTACGCTTCGCATTCTCTGTAATGTGTTCATGGCTGTTACTGAAAGGCGAACTATTGTAAATATTAAATTAGGACCGCTATGTTGGCGTCGGCGTAAGCTTTCTATTTATCACGCATGGTCAAAATACCACATCGCGTACACATTGCTATTTTAGTTGTGGTAAATGAGATTTCGCCTTTAAAGTGTGGCATTCCAACGCGCTGAGTGTTGTACCGCAGAGATCGCGCTCCTAGCTCGCTTAATTGCAGATATATTTTGTCGAATTTTTCGATCTCCGATGGGTGTAAAAGATTTTAGGAAAATCTCGCTCCTATTTCCTAATTGCCGGGCAATTGATGATCGAATTTTTGAACTCCGAGTGGTGGAAATGATTGTACTCGTCGCGCTGAATGTTGTACCGAAGAGATTGCGCTACTATCTCTCTTAATTACCGAGATATTTCAAAAGAAGAAAGAATTTCTATGTTGCGTACCTCTTCACCTCGGGTCGAGTTTGGGTGATAAAAAACTCTAGGTTTCAATTTAATAACTATTTATTTTCCAAGTTCTACTTAAATATTTGAAACGCGACTGATTGAATTAGAGTGCTGGTTGTGACTCGACTGACTTTTTAATGCAGAGCACTCCTGTTTTAAAGGGGTGGTTTCCCACGAAAAAATATACTAATAATTAAATTGAGTCTGTTACTAATAAAAATATTTGGATACCGTAGACTATACATAATGGTGAAAGATATTACAAACTACAAACAAAGAACATTTGGAACGTTGAAAGATATAGTACAGTGATGAGGGTTTATAGATATATGAACAACATGAACAACTTAAAACTAGACGAATACATGTATAATGTTTATGTCTACCTGAAATATAAACTAAAGACTTTACCCTTTTTAGGAAATAAAAATGTAAACATGATTAATATTTGAGGAAGTGGAAACACTTAAGTCTACTCTAAACAATGATACTATGAGAGAAACATATGGTTAAAATTCACACGTGCACTTTACAAAAATGTGTTTTATATCATGTAGGGTAGTCCTCTGACATCTAGCCGGACATTTGTCGAATTTTCGATCTCCGATCTTGGTTGCACCAACCTGATGTATACTCTAATGTCCCCATACTAATTATTTTTCTCAAAATTTACATTAATATTTACAAATAAGAATTAATAGAAATTCCATATAAATATCTCTTCAATAAATAGTAGGAATACTTTACAAGTGATTACTCGTTCTAAGCGCTAATGGAAATCGTCAGTTTACTTTCTCGTAAATATACATTTAATTGTAAGTATATTTATTCCGAATTTAATGTGTGTTTTATATAAATTATAAATTTGTAGCATACTTTGATCTATGTATATATTGTTGGTTTTCTATTTTAGTTCTCTGAAATACCTATGTTCAACACTCTTATTTTATATTTGGTTTAAAAATTAATGTTTAAATTTCACCAATTTGATTTATCTTGTTAACAAAATGTTGTACCACATGAAAAGTAAAATAATTTCTACTGCGTGTGTTTTCTTATTTTACGAAACAAAACAAATTATACTATTATTGACTACATATTCATTACAATAGGTAAATAAATAAGCTGTCCTACCTTACATGTCCCGAAATCCATGCCGTCTTCATCATCGACTTCGAGGGAGGCGGGGTGGTGGCAGGGCTTCAACTAAAACAAAATAATAATACTTCATAATATAAATCCATATCTTATTTAGCGTGTAAAAATAATATTGAATTAATTAATAATAAATGTATTCAATTCAATTAAAAAAGATGTGACTCACCGTAGACACATTCTAAATAATTCGTCTATCCTCCTATTCGCGGAAACCGCAGGCTTCTATTCCGAATTATTACACTGAAAAAAAGGAAAAATATTTTAATTGGAGATCGTTTTAACGGGAATTTCAACGCAGTTTATCGTATAACATTAATTGGGGTATTTATAAGTTATATTAATTAGATAATTTACCTGATTAATAACCGCAATTCATATTGGAAACTGAAGCCGCGCGAACGCGACGCGCGTTTATACTACACGAATTTATTTCCGTATATGGGAAAACAATTGACGGCGCGTTTCAACACGTAGCGGTGCGAACGGGTCGGCCCAACTGAGTAGTCGGCGATGTTACCGCAATAGCATGTTCGCTTACGGACGCTGCATAGTTGGCCGGTTGCTATTTGCCGGCATCTGGGCGGCCGGGTGACGTGGCAGTTTTTTTGCAGCGTTTCTTCAACGGTTGCTGTTTGTTTTTTTTATATAAGATGCCGAAATAAATGCATTCAATATAATATAATATTTTAAATAGGAAAATGATTTTAAAACGGCGGAATTTATTATATTAATCAAGATTACATATTGAATTAGGAATAGTCGAAAAATTTGAATTAGGAATATTTTTTATTAAAAATATATACATTATATATTTATGTATATATACAGTGATGTTACAATAAAAGTTTTTTTTATTAATTTTTTTAATTAAATTTGAAATGATAGATACAATATACGATGTATGATTTATGTTTTAGACTACATATTACTAATGTATATTCTAAACATACTGCGTACATACATACATATCTAATACAATGTATTCCTTTAAGATTAAGTAGGTCAATAAACTAAATAAATAAATAACAGGTATTTAATTATTTATTTAGTTTATTGACTTACAAGTGGAAATAAATCGGGAATTAAAAGGTACTTAAGTGCTACTTATGTAAATAAAGGTCAGAAAATATATACATACATTAATTGTGAGTATTTGACGTTTTCAAATGAAAAACCGAAGATTTAATTTTCTTTTAAACAAATTCCGCACGAAAAACTGCTATAATTCTTAATTGTATGCTCTTGTATAGCGAAATAGAATTGAATTTTTATTTGAATAAAATTAGTACGCCTAGTCGACGGCTGGGGGCAGCACAAGCGGATTTTGGGACGAGGGTACGTTCACCTATGGCTGTTTACGTCGGTCTGGTGTCCTCGAATCGGATGACCTTGACCGATCGCTTATAATGCTAAAATCGCTTTAAATCCGTGTAGAATCGCCGTAACCCGAACGGTATCGTCGACAGGACACGCCTGCGCTACTATCTGGCACGGAACGGCACGCCGGAAGTGTTAATACGTCCAATTTACCTGGACACCAGGCGCGATGCCGGACGAAATTTCGCGCCCTTTTTCGAAGAGCGAAGTGACACTACCCTGGTCCGTCCGGCGGAGCGCAGAGCTCTTCCCTGCTCCCGGTTCGTATATTGGCTATTTTATAGAGCTTTTGAGGTTATGTACGCAATGAATCTCTTACGTATACTTTTATTCGTATTTTCTTAATTAGTTGTTGATTTTCAGAGGGGCCGGAGGTATCAGTATGGCCGGTGGATAGCCCTGCTTCCATCTAGGCCCGGAAACGCTAACGGAAAATCGTACCTTGCCTGTGAAAATAGCATGCGAAGTTGAGGGTTGTGGAAAAAACACAAACACAAACCTGCCTGAGCCGTTTGTTGACCGTGTTTCGCAGGATAATATGATGATGTTTAGAGGTACCTACATTTATTATACGATAGTAGTAGTAGTAGTAGTAGTAGTAGTGTAGTAGTAGTAGTAGTAGTAGTAGTTGAGGACAATACGTAGTCTGTACTGCAATCGTTCAAATAAAATACTGCATCCTGCTGTACAATTTAAGTAGAGATAAGAAGTTGATTTACCAAATGAACCGTACCGTCCTTCCTATTTCTTAACAAGACATAAGTTGTTTACGTGAATGTTGTAATGTAATGTTTAGGTACAATATGCTAGATATAGACTATAGAGGATCTGACGCATCATTATAGCGTCGTATGTAACCCTTAACCTTAGCGTTGGTTTCAGTTGTTCATAGGTAATGATTTTGCTACTGCATGCTCCCTAACTTTCTTGCTGCCTTTTTCATTACCTACGGACAGCTAGCACGGTGTAGTATTGCAGATAACATCCTCACACGTAAAGGTGGGTGCTTATAGCTTTACGCTTCCTTCTTATTTGCAATCAGCTTAGACAGCAGTTAACACATCTATTAGATATGAATATGAATTTACAGCGTTGCTTGCTACCGCCAGGGGCGTCGAATGTAGTGCCGATCTTCCAGACTTGATGGATGGATGGACGGACGGTTGGTTGCGATAACTTAGAGGGTTGAACTCTGCCTTCCTACTACGTACTACGTAATAGGTACTGCCGGGACCGTATATATGTAGAATGGAAATGGACGGAGACGAATGGTAGTAGGTACGAGCGGACTAGTCGGGCATTTGTAGAATTCTTAAACTCTCCTTTTGAACTGTTACAGATTGTTACTGATGGTCCTTTGGAGCGTCGGCGTCGTACCGAAGAGATTTCGGTCCTATCTCCCATAATGGCGGAGATATCGCGAGAGAAAACCTTTTTTTTGTTAATTAGAAAATTGTTTGGACGTCCACTAAACTGTTTCTAACACATGGCCCGTTCATTTTCGTCAATAATAAGACGGCTAACGCGGCCGTCAGGCGCGCCTAACCGCCTGATTAGTTTACGTAGATCAGCTAGCTATTGCCGATCTGTCTGGATATTTTGTTAATTATAAAATTGTTTGGACGTCCTCTAAACTGTTTCTAACACATGGCCCGTTCATTTTCGTCAATAATAAGACGGCTAACGCGGCTGTCAGGCGCGCCTAACCGCCTGATTAGTTTACGTAGATCAGCTAGCTATTGCCGATCTGTCTGGATATTTTGTTAATTATAAAATTGTTTGGACGTCCCCTAAACTGTTTCTAACACATGGCCCGTTCATTTTCGTCAATAATAAGACGGCTATCGCGGCCGTCAGGCGCGCCTAACCGCCTCCTTAGTTTACGTAGATCAGCTAGCTATTGCCGATCTGTCTGGATATTTTCTTAATTAGAAAATTGTTTGGACGTCCTCTAAACTGTTTCTAACACATGGGCCGTTCGTTTTCGTCAATAATAAGACGGCTATCGCGGCCGTCCGGCGCGCCTAACCGCCTCCTTAGTTTACGTAGATCAGCTTGCTATTGCCGATCTGTCTGGATATTTTGTTAATTAGAAAATTGTTTGGACGTCCTCTAAACTGTTTCTAACACATGGCCCGTTCATTTTCGTCAATAATAAGACGGCTAACGCGGCTGTCAGGCGCGCCTAACCGCCTCCTTAGTTTACGTAGATCAGCTAGCTATTGCCGATCTGTCTGGATATTTTGTTAATTATAAAATTGTTTGGACGTCCCCTAAACTGTTTCTAACACATGGCCCGTTCATTTTCGTCAATAATAAGACGGCTAACGCGGCCGTCAGGCGCGCCTAACCGCCTCCTTAGTTTACGTAGATCAGCTAGCTATTGCCGATCTGTCTGGATATTTTGTTAATTATAAAATTGTTTGGACGTCCTCTAAACTGTTTCTAACACATGGCCCGTTCATTTTCGTCAATAATAAGACGGCTAACGCGGCTGTCAGGCGCGCCTAACCGCCTCCTTAGTTTACGTAGATCAGCTAGCTATTGCCGATCTGTCTGGATATTTTGTTAATTATAAAATTGTTTGGACGTCCCTAAACTGTTTCTAACACATGGCCCGTTCATTTTCGTCAATAATAAGACGGCTAACGCGGCCGTCAGGCGCGCCTAACCGCCTGATTAGTTTACGTAGATCAGCTAGCTATTGCCGATCTGTCTGGATATTTTGTTAATTATAAAATTGTTTGGACGTCCCCTAAACTGTTTCTAACACATGGCCCGTTCATTTTCGTCAATAATAAGACGGCTAACGCGGCCGTCAGGCGCGCCTAACCGCCTCCTTAGTTTACGTAGATCAGCTAGCTATTGCCGATCTGTCTGGATATTTTGTTAATTAGAAAATTGTTTGGACGTCCTCTAAACTGTTTCTAACACATGGCCCGTTCATTTTCGTCAATAATAAGACGGCTATCGCGGCCGTCCGGCGCGCCTAACCGCCTCCTTAGTTTACGTAGATCAGCTTGCTATTGCCGATCTGTCTGGATATTTTGTTAATTAGAAAATTGTTTGGACGTCCTCTAAACTGTTTCTAATACATGGCCCGTTCATTTTCGTCAATAATAAGACGGCTAACGCGGCCGTCAGGCGCGCCTAACCGCCTGATTAGTTTACGTAGATCAGCTAGCTATTGCCGATCTGTCTGGATATTTTGTTAATTATAAAATTGTTTGGACGTCCCTAAACTGTTTCTAACACATGGCCCGTTCATTTTCGTCAATAATAAGACGGCTAACGCGGCCGTCCGGCGCGCCTAACCGCCTCCTTAGTTTACGTAGATCAGCTAGCTATTGCCGATCTGTCTGGATATTTTGTTAATTAGAAAATTGTTTGGACGTCCTCTAAACTGTTTCTAACACATGGCCCGTTCATTTTCGTCAATAATAAGACGGCTAACGCGGCCGTCAGGCGCGCCTAACCGCCTGATTAGTTTACGTAGATCAGCTAGCTATTGCCGATCTGTCTGGATATTTTGTTAATTAGAAAATTGTTTGGACGTCCCCTAAACTGTTTCTAACACATGGCCCGTTCATTTTCGTCAATAATAAGACGGCTAACGCGGCCGTCAGGCGCGCCTAACCGCCTGATTAGTTTACGTAGATCAGCTAGCTATTGCCGATCTGTCTGGATATTTTGTTAATTATAAAATTGTTTGGACGTCCCCTAAACTGTTTCTAACACATGGCCCGTTCATTTTCGTCAATGATAAGACGGCTGCTAACGCGGACGTTAGGTGCGCGTCACCGCCTGCATAGTTTACGGAGTTCAGCTAGCTATTGCGACTGCGGCCCTGTCTGGAAGCTTTGTTAGCGAGAGAATTGTTTAGACTTCTCCTAAACCATTATTTCTAAGCCAGGTGCCGATCATTTTCGTCGCTGATAAGACGGCTAAGGCTAAGGCCGTTACGCGAGCAGCCTAACCGTCGGAGTAGTTTTGCAGATCAGCTGGCCGTTGATGATGACCACCTATGCTCTATCACCTTGTATACATATTATATATACTCAATAAAGTCTTCGAATTATATTTATATATCGTGTTTGATTTACATATTAGCGGGTAAATACAAGTATAAATAAATGTAGACATGCGATGGTTATCCTTCCGTCGTACGCAACTTAAATCACGGTCGTGTATATTGGGTTGCCGAGGGGTGATATATTCAGGCGCTACATATTGACTCCATTAGAAAGTACCATTATTCGGTAAACAGAAGAACGGTAAGATTTCGTGTGTTTAAAAGATTCCATATAAAAAACTGATGGTAATTTTAATCGTATACGTCGGTTCGGGACTTGCAAACCTCGCTAATAACTAATTTCGTTTTAAATTAAAAATTCTGACGTAATTACCGCCATCTCGGGGGCGGTGGCTGTATTAGTTCGCTAGCGACTAGCGGAGTAACTCACCACATAGAATTATAGGAATCTAGAGAAGGACTAGCCGACCTCCATCGTTTCAGCCGTCGCACCCGAGATGGCGCCAGCCGTAGTGGAATTTAATAAATTTATAATTTCAATTATTTATCGAGTTTAATTCCGTTTTAACCTTTTTTTACGGCAACGTTCCCATTCTATTCATATAGCAGACAATAAATTCTATCTATTAATCGTTTTAATACGCATTGTCATCTGCAGGAAGACGTCTTATTAAAGATTACGTATTTACATACATCAGCAACTCACAATATGTGCCATACGTATCTAATACAATGTATTCCTTTAATATTAATTAGGTCAATAAACTAAATAATTAATTGGTATTTAATTATTTATTTACATAGTTTATTGACCTACAAGTGGAAATAAATCGAGAATTAAAAGGTAACTAGGTAAGTACTATAGTGAGTATTTGACGTTTTCAAATGAAAAACCGAAGATTTAGTTTACTTTTAAACAAATTCCGCACGAAAAACTGCTATAATTCTTAATTGTATGCTCTGTATAGCGAAATAGAATTGAATTTTTATTTGAATAAAATTAGTACGCCTAGTCGACGGCTGGGGGCAGCACAAGCGGATTTTGGGACGAGGGTACGTTCACCTATGGCTGTTTACGTCGGTCTGGTGTCCCGATTCGGATGACCTTGACCGATCGCTTATAATGCTAAAAACGCTTTAAATCCGTGTAGTATAGCCGTAACCCGAACGGTATCGTCGACAGGACACGCCTGCGCTACTATCTGGCACGGAACGGCACGCCGGAAGTGTTAATACGTCCAATTTACCTGGACACCAGGCGCGATGCCGGACGAAATTTCGCGCCCTTTTTCGAAGAGCGAAGTGACACTACCCTGGTCCGTCCGGCGGAGCGCAGAGCTCTTCCCTGCTCCCGGTTCGTATATTGGCTATTTTCTAGAGCTTTTGAGGTTATGTACGCAATGAATCCATGGATGTATTATTTATTCGTATTTTCTTCATTATTGTTAACATTAAAGTGAGAGGTTGCACAAGGAGGCATCTAGTATAGGTAAAGGATTCATATACGCCCTAAGATTTACATTGTTATTTTGGAAACGTTAACGGAATTCGTATCCTTTATCTCGTTTAAATAGATCGGATGCGAATATTGAAATGCGTTGTGGAAAAAATGAGACAAACCTGCCTTAGCCGTTTTTGATTATGATTCCTAAGTAAATATATGATATTTAAGAAAGCCCACAATTTATTTCCCCATAGTAGTAGTGTAATATATGTAAATAGTCCGAGGAATAATATATAATAATTTTAATTTAATTATTTATAAATAAGAAGTTGATTTAAACTTTTCCTGAACAACAATCATTAAATTCGACCATTACCAATTAATTATTAAACTAATTTTACGGTTATTTCATTTTGAGATTGCATCACTACAATAAGTTGTTAATGCAGGAGGCGTAAAATTATTAAATGCATACAAAGGTAAATAGATAAACACCAATAAATAATTTTGATTATTTAAGTTTCAATAAATTAATATTTTAATGTTTGTTTAAATTTGAAATACATTTTTTCTTTGTTAATAAGAATTATTTTTAATTTAGTTTATTTCATGCTCATTATACGATGTTTACAAGGGAGTTATATATATTTCACGCGCCAATACCTGAGACAAAGGTATTGAAAATAAGTTTGTGATTTTAGCACAAAGATTATGAATATCCCATTAATCGCCTTAAAAATCAAATTTAATAAATTGGGAAAATCTTGCTTACGAATATTTTTTATACCACGATCGGATAACGATAAAAGGGTACGTATTATATATTATTTGTGCGATTTAACATATCGGTCTGTCCTCCAATCGGCATGACGCACATTGAAGGATCGCTTTCTGAATATATTTAATCGTATTTACTTAGGTATCTATAATCGCCAAACTACAAGTTATTCTCTATTTATTCCGCTACGCATTTCATATATGCCGGAACCGATCAATATTCTAAATGAGATAATTTTGGATAAATAGTACCTAAACGAAACCGCGATAACAATGTAAATCTTATGGGCTCCTTTTGAAGAGCGAATTGACACTACTCCTGGTCCGTCTCGGCTAAGCGCAGAGCTCAATCCGCTGCGCTTGTTTAGTATATTGGCGCTATTCTATATAGCTTTTGATTATGTACGCGATGAATCTCGTACGTATACTTTTATTCGTATTTTCTTAATTAGTTGTTGATTTTCAGAGGGGCCGGAGGTATCAGTATGGCCGGTGGATAGCCCTGCTTCCATCTACGCCAATAAACGCTAACGGAAAATCGTACCTTGCCTGTGAAAATAGCATGCGAAGTTGTGGGTTGTGGAAAAAACACAAACACAAACCTGCCTGAGCCGTTTGTTGAGTGTGTTTCGCAGGATAATATGATGATGTTTAGAGGTACCTACATTTATTATACGATACGTAGTAGTAGTAGTAGTAGTAGTAGTTGAGGACAATAAGTAGTCTGTACTGCAATCGTTCAAATAAAATACTGCATCCTGCTGTACAATTTAAGTAGAGATAAGAAGTTGATTTACCAAACGAACCGTACCGTCCTTCTTATTTCTTAACAAGACATAAGTTGTTTACGTGAATGTTGTAATGTAACGTTTAGGTACAATATGCTATATATAGACTATAGACGATCTGACGCATCATTATAGCGTCGTATGTAACCCTTAACCTTACGTAGGTTTCAGTTGTTCATAGGTAATGATTTTGCTACTGCATGCTCCCTAACTTTCTTGCTGCCTTTTTCATTACCTACGGACAGCTAGCACGGTGTAGTATTGCAGATAACATCCTCACACGTAAAGGTGGGTGCTTATAGCTTTACGCTTCCTTCTAATTTGCAGTCAGCTTAGACAGCAGGTAACACATCTATTAGATATGAATATGAATTTACAGCGTTGCTTGCTACCGCCAGGGGCGTCGAATGTAGTGCCGATCTTCCAGACTTGATGGATAGATGGACGTACGGTTGGTTTTATAACTTAGAGGGTTGAACTCTGCCTTCCTACTACGTACTACGTAATAGGTACTGCCGGGACCGTATATAAAATGGAAATGGACGGAGACGAATGGTAGTTTCTACGAGCGCACTAGTCGGGCATTTGTAGAATTCTTAAACTCTCCTTTTAAACTGTTACAGATTGTTACTGATGGTCCTTTGGAGCGTCGGCGTCGTACCGAAGAGATTTCGGTCCTATCTCCCATAATGGCGGATATCGTCGAGAGAAAACCTTTTTTTGTTAATTAGAAAATTGTTTGGACGTCCCCTAAACTGTTTCTAACACATGGCCCGTTCATTTTCGTCAATAATAAGACGGCTAACGCGGCCGTCAGGCGCGCCTAACCGCCTGATTAGTTTACGTAGATCAGCTAGCTATTGCCGATCTGTCTGGATATTTTGTTAATTAGAAAATTGTTTGGACGTCCCCTAAACTGTTTCTAACACATGGCCCGTTCATTTTCGTCAATAAGAAGACGGCTATGCGGCCGTCAGGCGCGCCTAACCGCCTCCTTAGTTTACGTAGATCAATAGCTATTGCCGATCTGTCTGGATATTTTGTTAATTATAAAATTGTTTGGACGTCCCCTAAACTGTTTCTAACACATGGCCCGTTCATTTTCGTCAATAATAAGACGGCTAACGCGGCCGTCAGGCGCGCCTAACCGCCTGATTAGTTTACGTAGATCAGCTAGCTATTGCCGATCTGTCTGGATATTTTCTTAATTAGAAAATTGTTTGGACGTCCCCTAAACTGTTTCTAACACATGGGCCGTTCGTTTTCGTCAATAATAAGACGGCTATCGCGGCCGTCAGGCGCGCCTAACCGCCTCCTTAGTTTACGTAGATCAGCTAGCTATTGCCGATCTGTCTGGATATTTTCTTAATTAGAAAATTGTTTGGACGTCCCTAAACTGTTTCTAACACATGGGCCGTTCGTTTTCGTCAATGATAAGACGGCTGCTAACGCGGACGTTAGGTGCGCGTCACCGCCTGCATAGTTTACGGAGTTCAGCTAGCTATTGCGACTGCGGCCCTGTCTGGAAGCTTTGTTAGCGAGAGAATTGTTTAGACTTCTCCTAAACCATTATTTCTAAGCCAGGTGCCGATCATTTTCGTCGCTGATAAGACGGCTAAGGCTAAGGCCGTTACGCGAGCAGCCTAACCGTCGGAGTAGTTTTGCAGATCAGCTGGCCGTTGATGATGACCACCTATGCTCTATCACCTTGTATACATATTATATATACTCAATAAAGACTTCGAATTATATTTATATATCGTGTTTGATTTACATATTAGCGGGTAAATACAAGTATAAATAAATGTAGACATGCCATGGTTATCCTCCCGTCGTACGCAACTTAAATCACGGTCGTGTATATTGGGTTGCCGAGGGGTGATATATTCAGGCGCTACATATTGACTCCATTAGAAAGTATCATTATTCGGTAAACAGAAGAACGGTAAGATTTCGTGTGTTTAAAAGATTCCATATAAAAAACTGATGGTAATTTGAATCGTATACGTCGGTTCGGGACTTGCAAACCTCGCTAATAACTAATTTCGTTATAAATTAAAAATTCTGACGTATTTACCGCCATCTCGGGGGCGGTGGCTGTATTAGTTCGCTAGCGACTAGCGGAGTAACTCACCACATAGAATTATAGGAATCTAGAGAAGGACTAGCCGACCTCCATCGTTTCAGCCGTCGCACCCGAGATGGCGCCAGTCGTAGTGGAATTTAATAAATTTATAATTTCAATTATTTATCGAGTTTAATTCCGTTTTAACCTTTTTTTACGGCAACGTTCCCATTCTATTCATATAGCAGACAATAAATTCTATCTATTAATCGTTTTAATACGCATTGTCATCTGCAGGAAGACGTCTTATTAAAGATTACGTACATACATCAGCAACTCACAATATGTGCCATACGTATCTAATACAATGTATTCCTTTAATATTAATTAGGTCAATAAACTAAATAATTAATTGGTATTTAATTATTTATTTACATAGTTTATTGACCTACAAGTGGAAATAAATCGAGAATTAAAAGGTAACTAGGTAAGTACTATAGTGAGTATTTAACGTTTTCAAATGAAAAACCGAAGATTTAGTTTACTTTTAAACAAATTCCGCACGAAAAACTGCTATAATTCTTAATTGTATGCTCTGTATAGCGAAATAAAATTGAATTTTTATTTGAATAAAATTAGTACGCCTAGTCGACGGCTGGGGGCAGCACAAGCGGATTTTGGGACGAGGGTACGTTCACCTATGGCTTGTTTACGTCGGTCTGGTGTCCCCGATTCGGATGACCTTGACCGATCGCTTATAATGCTAAAAACGCTTTAAATCCGTGTAGAATCGCCGTAATCCGAACGGTATCGTCGACAGGACACGCCTGCGCTACTATCTGGCACGGAACGGCACGCCGGAAGTGTTAATACGTCCAATTTACCTGGACACCAGGCGCGATGCCGGACGAAATTTCGCGCCCTTTTTCGAAGAGCGAAGTGACACTACCCTGGTCCGTCCGGCGGAGCGCAGAGCTCTTCCCTGCTCCCGGTTCGTATATTGGCTATGCTATAGAGATTTCGAGGTTATGTTCGCAATGAATCTGTTACGTATACCTTTATTCGTATTTTCTTAATTAGTTGTTGATTTTCTGAGGGGCCGGAGGTATCAGTATGGCCGGTGGATAGCCCTGCTTCCATCTAGGCCCGGAAACGCTAACGGAAAATCGTACCTTGCCTGTGAAAATAGCATGCGAAGTTGAGGGTTGTGGAAAAAACACAAACACAAACCTGCCTGAGCCGTTTGTTGACCGTGTTTCGCAGGATAATATGATGATGTTTAGAGGTACCTACATTTATTATACGATAGTAGTAGTAGTAGTAGTAGTAGTTGAGGACAATACGTAGTCTGTACTGCAATCGTTCAAATAAAATACTGCATCCTGCTGTACAATTTAAGTAGAGATAAGAAGTTGATATACCAAATGAACTGTACGGTCTTTCCTATTTCTTAACAAGACATAAGTTGTTTACGTGAATGTTGTAATGTAACGTTTAGGTACAATATGCTAGATATAGACTATAGAGGATCTGACGCATCATTAGAGCATCGTATGTAACCCTTAACCTTAGCGTAGGTTTCAGTTGTTCATAGGTAATGATTTTGCTACTGCATGCTCCCTAACTTTCTTGCTGCCTTTTTCATTACCTACGGACAGCTAGCACGGTGTAGTATTGCAGATAACATCCTCACACGTAAAGGTGGGTGCTTATAGCTTTACGCTTCCTTCTTATTTGCAATCAGCTTAGACAGCAGTTAACACATCTATTAGATATGAATATGAATTTACAGCGTTGCTTGCTACCGCCAGGGGCGTCGAATGTAGTGCCGATCTTCCAGACTTGATGGATGGTTGGACGGACGGTTGGTTGCGATAACTTAGAGGGTTGAACTCTGCCTTCCTACTACGTACTACGTCATAGGTACTGCCGGGACCGTATATATGTAGAATGGAAATGGACGGAGACGAATGGTAGTAGGTACGAGCGGACTAGTCGGGCATTTGTAGAATTCTTAAACTCTCCTTTTAAACTGTTACAGATTGTTACTGATGGTCCTTTGGAGCGTCGGCGTCGTACCGAAGAGATTTCGGTCCTATCTCCCATAATGGCGGAGATATCGCGAGAGAAAACCTTTTTTTTGTTAATTACAAAATTGTTTGGACGTCCACTAAACTGTTTCTAACACATGGCCCGTTCATTTTCGTCAATAATAAGACGGCTAACGCGGCCGTCAGACGCGCCTAACCGCCTGATTAGTTTACGTAGATCAGCTAGCTATTGCCGATCTGTCTGGATATTTTGTTAATTATAAAATTGTTTGGACGTCCCCTAAACTGTTTCTAACACATGGCCCGTTCATTTTCGTCAATAATAAGACGGCTAACGCGGCCGTCAGGCGCGCCTAACCGCCTGATTAGTTTACGTAGATCAGCTAGCTATTGCCGATCTGTCTGGATATTTTGTTAATTATAAAATTGTTTGGACGTCCCCTAAACTGTTTCTAACACATGGCCCGTTCATTTTCGTCAATAATAAGACGGCTAACGCGGCCGTCAGACGCGCGCCTGATTAGTTTACGTAGATCAGCTAACCGATCTGTCTGGATATTTTGTTAATTATAAAATTGTTTGGACGTCCCTAAACTGTTTGTAACACATGGCCCGTTCATTTTCGTCAATAATAAGACGGCTAACGCGGCCGTCATAACCGCCTGATTAGTCTACGTAGATCAGCTAGCTGTTGCCGATCTGTCTGGATATTTTGTTAATTATAAAATTGTTTGGACGTCCCCTAAACTGTTTCTAACACATGGCCCGTTCATTTTCGTCAATAATAAGACGGCTAACGCGGCCGTCAGGCGCGCCTAACCGCCTGATTAGTTTACGTAGATCAGCTAGCTATTGCCGATCTGTCTGGATATTTTGTTAATTATAAAATTGTTTGGACGTCCCCTAAACTGTTTCTAACACATGGGCCGTTCATTTTCGTCAATGATAAGACGGCTGCTAACGCGGACGTTAGGTGCGCGTCACCGCCTGCATAGTTTACGGAGTTCAGCTAGCTATTGCGACTGCGGCCCTGTCTGGAAGCTTTGTTAGCGAGAGAATTGTTTAGACCTCTCCTAAACCATTATTTCTAAGCCAGGTGCCGATCATTTTCGTCGCTGATAAGACGGCTAAGGCTAAGGCCGTTACGCGAGCAGCCTAACCGTCGGAGTAGTTTTGCAGATCAGCTGGCCGTTGATGATGACCACCTATGCTCTATCACCTTGTATACATATTATATATACTCAATAAAGTCTTCGAATTATATTTATATATCGTGTTTGATTTACATATTAGCGGGTAAATACAACTATAAATAAATGTAGACATGCGATGGTTATCCTCCTTCGTACGCAACTTAAATCACGGTCGTGTATATTGGGTTGCCGATGGGTGATATATTCAGGCGCTACATATTGACTCCATTAGAAAGTACCATTATTCGGTAAACAGAAGAACGGTAAGATTTCGTGTGTTTAAAAGATTCCATATAAAAAACTGATGGTAATTTGAATCGTATACGTCGGTTCGGGACTTGCAAACCTCGCTAATAACTAATTTCGTTATAAATTAAAAATTCTGACGTATTTACCGCCATCTCGGGGGCGGTGGCTGTATTAGTTCGCTAGCGACTAGCGGAGTAACTCACCACATAGAATTATAGGAATCTAGAGAAGGACTAGCCGACCTCCATCGTTTCAGCCGTCGCACCCGAGATGGCGCCAGTCGTAGTGGAATTTAATAAATTTATAATTTCAATTATTTATCGAGTTTAATTCCGTTTTAACCTTTTTTTACGGCAACGTTCCCATTCTATTCATATAGCAGACAATAAATTCTATCTATTAATCGTTTTAATACGCATTGTCATCTGCAGGAAGACGTCTTATTAAAGATTACGTACATACATCAGCAACTCACAATATGTGCCATACGTATCTAATACAATGTATTCCTTTAATATTAATTAGGTCAATAAACTAAATAATTAATTGGTATTTAATTATTTATTTACATAGTTTATTGACCTACAAGTGGAAATAAATCGAGAATTAAAAGGTAACTAGGTAAGTACTATAGTGAGTATTTGACGTTTTCAAATGAAAAACCGAAGATTTAGTTTACTTTTAAACAAATTCCGCACGAAAAACTGCTATAATTCTTAATTGTATGCTCTGTATAGCGAAATAGAATTGAATTTTTATTTGAATAAAATTAGTACGCCTAGTCGACGGCTGGGGGCAGCACAAGCGGATTTTGGGACGAGGATACGTTCACCTATGGCTGTTTACGTCGGTCTGGTGTCCCCGATTCGGATGACCTTGACCGATCGCTTATAATGCTAAAAACGCTTTAAATCCGTGTAGTATAGCCGTAACCCGAACGGTATCGTCGACAGGACACGCCTGCGCTACTATCTGGCACGGAACGGCACGCCGGAAGTGTTAATACGTCCAATTTACCTGGACACCAGGCGCGATGCCGGACGAAATTTCGCGCCCTTTTTCGAAGAGCGAAGTGACACTACCCTGGTCCGTCCGGCGGAGCGCAGAGCTCTTCCCTGCTCCCGGTTCGTATATTGGCTATGCTATAGAGATTTCGAGGTTATGTTCGCAATGAATCTGTTACGTATACCTTTATTCGTATTTTCTTAATTAGTTGTTGATTTTCTGAGGGGCCGGAGGTATCAGTATGGCCGGTGGATAGCCCTGCTTCCATCTAGGCCCGGAAACGCTAACGGAAAATCGTACCTTGCCTGTGAAAATAGCATGCGAAGTTGAGGGTTGTGGAAAAAACACAAACACAAACCTGCCTGAGCCGTTTGTTGACCGTGTTTCGCAGGATAATATGATGATGTTTAGAGGTACCTACATTTATTATACGATAGTAGTAGTAGTAGTAGTAGTTGAGGACAATACGTAGTCTGTACTGCAATCGTTCAAATAAAATACTGCATCCTGCTGTACAATTTAAGTAGAGATAAGAAGTTGATATACCAAATGAACTGTACGGTCTTTCCTATTTCTTAACAAGACATAAGTTGTTTACGTGAATGTTGTAATGTAACGTTTAGGTACAATATGCTAGATATAGACTATAGAGGATCTGACGCATCATTAGAGCATCGTATGTAACCCTTAACCTTAGCGTTGGTTTCAGTTGTTCATAGGTAATGATTTTGCTACTGCATGCTCCCTAACTTTCTTGCTGCCTTTTTCATTACCTACGGACAGCTAGCACGGTGTAATATTGCAGATAACATCCTCACACGTAAAGGTGGGTGCTTATAGCTTTACGCTTCCTTCTAATTTGCAATCAGCTTAGACAGCAGTTAACACATCTATTAGATATGAATATGAATTTACAGCGTTGCTTGCTACCGCCAGGGGCGTCGAATGTAGTGCCGATCTTCCAGACTTGATGGATGGATGGACGGACGGTTGGTTGCGATAACTTAGAGGGTTGAACTCTGCCTTCCTACTACGTACTACGTAATAGGTACTGCCGGGACCGTATATATGTAGAATGGAAATGGACGGAGACGAATGGTAGTAGGTACGAGCGGACTAGTCGGGCATTTGTAGAATTCTTAAACTCTCCTTTTAAACTGTTACAGATTGTTACTGATGGTCCTTTGGAGCGTCGGCGTCGTACCGAAGAGATTTCGGTCCTATCTCCCATAATGGCGGAGATATCGCGAGAGAAAACCTTTTTTTGTTAATTAGAAAATTGTTTGGACGTCCACTAAACTGTTTCTAACACATGGCCCGTTCATTTTCGTCAATAATAAGACGGCTAACGCGGCCGTCAGGCGCGCCTAACCGCCTGATTAGTTTACGTAGATCAGCTAGCTATTGCCGATCTGTCTGGATATTTTGTTAATTATAAAATTGTTTGGACGTCCCTAAACTGTTTCTAACACATGGCCCGTTCATTTTCGTCAATAATAAGACGGCTAACGCGGCTGTCAGGCGCGCCTAACCGCCTGATTAGTTTACGTAGATCAGTTAGCTATTGCCGATCTGTCTGGATATTTTGTTAATTATAAAATTGTTTGGACGTCCCCTAAACTGTTTCTAACACATGGCCCGTTCATTTTCGTCAATAATAAGACGGCTATCGCGGCCGTCAGGCGCGCCTAACCGCCTCCTTAGTTTACGTAGATCAGCTAGCTATTGCCGATCTGTCTGGATATTTTCTTAATTATAAAATTGTTTGGACGTCCTCTAAACTGTTTCTAACACATGGCCCGTTCGTTTTCGTCAATAATAAGACGGCTAACGCGGCCGTCCGGCGCGCCTAACCGCCTCCTTAGTTTACGTAGATCAGCTTGCTATTGCCGATCTGTCTGGATATTTTGTTAATTATAAAATTGTTTGGACGTCCCCTAAACTGTTTCTAACACATGGCCCGTTCATTTTCGTCAATAATAAGACGGCTAACGCGGCTGTCAGGCGCGCCTAACCGCCTCCTTAGTTTACGTAGATCAGCTAGCTATTGCCGATCTGTCTGGATATTTTGTTAATTAGAAAATTGTTTGGACGTCCTCTAAACTGTTTCTAACACATGGCCCGTTCATTTTCGTCAATAATAAGACGGCTAACGCGGCCGTCCGGCGCGCCTAACCGCCTCCTTAGTTTACGTAGATCAGCTAGCTATTGCCGATCTGTCTGGATATTTTCTTAATTATAAAATTGTTTGGACGTCCCCTAAACTGTTTCTAACACATGGCCCGTTCATTTTCGTCAATAATAAGACGGCTAACGCGGCTGTCAGGCGCGCCTAACCGCCTCCTTAGTTTACGTAGATCAGCTAGCTATTGCCGATCTGTCTGGATATTTTGTTAATTAGAAAATTGTTTGGACGTCCCCTAAACTGTTTCTAACACATGGGCCGTTCATTTTCGTCAATAATAAGACGGCTAACGCGGCCGTCAGGCGCGCCTAACCGCCTGATTAGTTTACGTAGATCAGCTAGCTATTGCCGATCTGTCTGGATATTTTGTTAATTATAAAATTGTTTGGACGTCCTCTAAACTGTTTCTAACACATGGCCCGTTCATTTTCGTCAATAATAAGACGGCTAACGCGGCCGTCAGGCGCGCCTAACCGCCTCCTTAGTTTACGTAGATCAGCTAGCTATTGCCGATCTGTCTGGATATTTTGTTAATTAGAAAATTGTTTGGACGTCCTCTAAACTGTTTCTAACACATGGCCCGTTCATTTTCGTCAATAATAAGACGGCTAACGCGGCTGTCAGGCGCGCCTAACCGCCTCCTTAGTTTACGTAGATCAGCTAGCTATTGCCGATCTGTCTGGATATTTTGTTAATTAGAAAATTGTTTGGACGTCCTCTAAACTGTTTCTAACACATGGCCCGTTCATTTTCGTCAATAATAAGACGGCTAACGCGGCCGTCAGGCGCGCCTAACCGCCTCCTTAGTTTACGTAGATCAGCTAGCTATTGCCGATCTGTCTGGATATTTTGTTAATTAGAAAATTGTTTGGACGTCCCCTAAACTGTTTCTAACACATGGCCCGTTCATTTTCGTCAATAATAAGACGGCTAACGCGGCCGTCAGGCGCGCCTAACCGCCTGATTAGTTTACGTAGATCAGCTAGCTATTGCCGATCTGTCTGGATATTTTGTTAATTAGAAAATTGTTTGGACGTCCCCTAAACTGTTTCTAACACATGGCCCGTTCATTTTCGTCAATAATAAGACGGCTAACGCGGCCGTCAGGCGCGCCTAACCGCCTGATTAGTTTACGTAGATCAGCTAGCTATTGCCGATCTGTCTGGATATTTTGTTAATTATAAAATTGTTTGGACGTCCCCTAAACTGTTTCTAACACATGGCCCGTTCATTTTCGTCAATAATAAGACGGCTAACGCGGCCGTCAGGCGCGCCTAACCGCCTGATTAGTTTACGTAGATCAGCTAGCTATTGCCGATCTGTCTGGATATTTTGTTAATTATAAAATTGTTTGGACGTCCCCTAAACTGTTTCTAACACATGGGCCGTTCATTTTCGTCAATGATAAGACGGCTGCTAACGCGGACGTTAGGTGCGCGTCACCGCCTGCATAGTTTACGGAGTTCAGCTAGCTATTGCGACTGCGGCCCTGTCTGGAAGCTTTGTTAGCGAGAGAATTGTTTAGACCTCTCCTAAACCATTATTTCTAAGCCAGGTGCCGATCATTTTCGTCGCTGATAAGACGGCTAAGGCTAAGGCCGTTACGCGAGCAGCCTAACCGTCGGAGTAGTTTTGCAGATCAGCTGGCCGTTGATGATGACCACCTATGCTCTATCACCTTGTATACATATTATATATACTCAATAAAGTCTTCGAATTATATTTATATATCGTGTTTGATTTACATATTAGCGGGTAAATACAACTATAAATAAATGTAGACATGCGATGGTTATCCTCCCTTCGTACGCAACTTAAATCACGGTCGTGTATATTGGGTTGCCGAGGGGTGATATATTCAGGCGCTACATATTGACTCCATTAGAAAGTACCATTATTCGGTAAACAGAAGAACGGTAAGATTTCGTGTGTTTAAAAGATTCCATATAAAAAACTGATGGTAATTTGAATCGTATACGTCGGTTCGGGACTTGCAAACCTCGCTAATAACTAATTTCGTTATAAATTAAAAATTCTGACGTATTTACCGCCATCTCGGGGGCGGTGGCTGTATTAGTTCGCTAGCGACTAGCGGAGTAACTCACCACATAGAATTATAGGAATCTAGAGAAGGACTAGCCGACCTCCATCGTTTCAGCCGTCGCACCCGAGATGGCGCCAGTCGTAGTGGAATTTAATAAATTTATAATTTCAATTATTTATCGAGTTTAATTCCGTTTTAACCTTTTTTTACGGCAACGTTCCCATTCTATTCATATAGCAGACAATAAATTCTATCTATTAATCGTTTTAATACGCATTGTCATCTGCAGGAAGACGTCTTATTAAAGATTACGTACATACATCAGCAACTCACAATATGTGCCATACGTATCTAATACAATGTATTCCTTTAATATTAATTAGGTCAATAAACTAAATAATTAATTGGTATTTAATTATTTATTTACATAGTTTATTGACCTACAAGTGGAAATAAATCGAGAATTAAAAGGTAACTAGGTAAGTACTATAGTGAGTATTTGACGTTTTCAAATGAAAAACCGAAGATTTAGTTTACTTTTAAACAAATTCCGCACGAAAAACTGCTATAATTCTTAATTGTATGCTCTGTATAGCGAAATAGAATTGAATTTTTATTTGAATAAAATTAGTACGCCTAGTCGACGGCTGGGGGCAGCACAAGCGGATTTTGGGACGAGGATACGTTCACCTATGGCTGTTTACGTCGGTCTGGTGTCCCCGATTCGGATGACCTTGACCGATCGCTTATAATGCTAAAAACGCTTTAAATCCGTGTAGTATAGCCGTAACCCGAACGGTATCGTCGACAGGACACGCCTGCGCTACTATCTGGCACGGAACGGCACGCCGGAAGTGTTAATACGTCCAATTTACCTGGACACCAGGCGCGATGCCGGACGAAATTTCGCGCCCTTTTTCGAAGAGCGAAGTGACACTACCCTGGTCCGTCCGGCGGAGCGCAGAGCTCTTCCCTGCTCCCGGTTCGTATATTGGCTATGCTATAGAGATTTCGAGGTTATGTTCGCAATGAATCTGTTACGTATACCTTTATTCGTATTTTCTTAATTAGTTGTTGATTTTCTGAGGGGCCGGAGGTATCAGTATGGCCGGTGGATAGCCCTGCTTCCATCTAGGCCCGGAAACGCTAACGGAAAATCGTACCTTGCCTGTGAAAATAGCATGCGAAGTTGAGGGTTGTGGAAAAAACACAAACACAAACCTGCCTGAGCCGTTTGTTGACCGTGTTTCGCAGGATAATATGATGATGTTTAGAGGTACCTACATTTATTATACGATAGTAGTAGTAGTAGTAGTAGTTGAGGACAATACGTAGTCTGTACTGCAATCGTTCAAATAAAATACTGCATCCTGCTGTACAATTTAAGTAGAGATAAGAAGTTGATATACCAAATGAACTGTACGGTCTTTCCTATTTCTTAACAAGACATAAGTTGTTTACGTGAATGTTGTAATGTAACGTTTAGGTACAATATGCTAGATATAGACTATAGAGGATCTGACGCATCATTAGAGCATCGTATGTAACCCTCAACCTTAGCGTTGGTTTCAGTTGTTCATAGGTAATGATTTTGCTACTGCATGCTCCCTAACTTTCTTGCTGCCTTTTTCATTACCTACGGACAGCTAGCACGGTGTAATATTGCAGATAACATCCTCACACGTAAAGGTGGGTGCTTATAGCTTTACGCTTCCTTCTTATTTGCAATCAGCTTAGACAGCAGTTAACACATCTATTAGATATGAATATGAATTTTCAGCGTTGCTTGCTACCGCCAGGGGCGTCGAATGTAGTGCCGATCTTCCAGACTTGATGGATGGTTGGACGGACGGTTGGTTGCGATAACTTAGAGGGTTGAACTCTGCCTTCCTACTACGTACTACGTCATAGGTACTGCCGGGACCGTATATATGTAGAATGGAAATGGACGGAGACGAATGGTAGTAGGTACGAGCGGACTAGTCGGGCATTTGTAGAATTCTTAAACTCTCCTTTTAAACTGTTACAGATTGTTACTGATGGTCCTTTGGAGCGTCCTTTGGAGCGTCGGCGTCGTACCGAAGAGATTTCGGTCCTATCTCCCATAATGGCGGAGATATCGCGAGAGAAAACCTTTTTTTTTGTTAATTACAAAATTGTTTGGACGTCCCCTAAACTGTTTCTAACACATGGCCCGTTCATTTTCGTCAATAATAAGACGGCTAACGCGGCCGTCAGGCGCGCCTAACCGCCTGATTAGTTTACGTAGATCAGCTAGCTATTGCCGATCTGTCTGGATATTTTGTTAATTATAAAATTGTTTGGACGTCCCCTAAACTGTTTCTAACACATGGCCCGTTCATTTTCGTCAATAATAAGACGGCTAACGCGGCCGTCAGGCGCGCCTAACCGCCTGATTAGTTTACGTAGATCAGCTAGCTATTGCCGATCTGTCTGGATATTTTGTTAATTATAAAATTGTTTGGACGTCCCCTAAACTGTTTCTAACACATGGCCCGTTCATTTTCGTCAATAATAAGACGGCTAACGCGGCCGTCAGGCGCGCCTAACCGCCTGATTAGTTTACGTAGATCAGCTAGCTATTGCCGATCTGTCTGGATATTTTGTTAATTATAAAATTGTTTGGACGTCCCCTAAACTGTTTCTAACACATGGCCCGTTCATTTTCGTCAATAATAAGATTTTTGGCTAACGCGGCCGTCAGTCAATAATAAGCGCGCCTAACCGCCTGATTAGTTTACGTAGATCAGCTAGCTATTGCCGATCTGTCTGGATATTTTGTTAATTATAAAATTGTTTGGACGTCCCCTAAACTGTTTCTAACACATGGCCCGTTCATTTTCGTCAATAATAAGACGGCTAACGCGGCCGTCAGGCGCGCCTAACCGCCTGATTAGTTTACGTAGATCAGCTAGCTATTGCCGATCTGTCTGGATATTTTGTTAATTATAAAATTGTTTGGACGTCCCCTAAACTGTTTCTAACACATGGGCCGTTCATTTTCGTCAATGATAAGACGGCTGCTAACGCGGACGTTAGGTGCGCGTCACCGCCTGCATAGTTTACGGAGTTCAGCTAGCTATTGCGACTGCGGCCCTGTCTGGAAGCTTTGTTAGCGAGAGAATTGTTTAGACTTCTCCTAAACCATTATTTCTAAGCCAGGTGCCGATCATTTTCGTCGCTGATAAGACGGCTAAGGCTAAGGCCGTTACGCGAGCAGCCTAACCGTCGGAGTAGTTTTGCAGATCAGCTGGCCGTTGATGATGACCACCTATGCTCTATCACCTTGTATACATATTATATATACTCAATAAAGTCTTCGAATTATATTTATATATCGTGTTTGATTTACATATTAGCGGGTAAATACAACTATAAATAAATGTAGACATGCGATGGTTATCCTCCCTTCGTACGCAACTTAAATCACGGTCGTGTATATTGGGTTGCCGAGGGTGATATATTCAGGCGCTACATATTGACTCCATTAGAAAGTACCATTATTCGGTAAACAGAAGAACGGTAAGATTTCGTGTGTTTAAAAGATTCCATATAAAAAACTGATGGTAATTTGAATCGTATACGTCGGTTCGGGACTTGCAAACCTCGCTAATAACTAATTTCGTTATAAATTAAAAATTCTGACGTATTTACCGCCATCTCGGGGGCGGTGGCTGTATTAGTTCGCTAGCGACTAGCGGAGTAACTCACCACATAGAATTATAGGAATCTAGAGAAGGACTAGCCGACCTCCATCGTTTCAGCCGTCGCACCCGAGATGGCGCCAGTCGTAGTGGAATTTAATAAATTTATAATTTCAATTATTTATCGAGTTTAATTCCGTTTTAACCTTTTTTTACGGCAACGTTCCCATTCTATTCATATAGCAGACAATAAATTCTATCTATTAATCGTTTTAATACGCATTGTCATCTGCAGGAAGACGTCTTATTAAAGATTACGTACATACATCAGCAACTCACAATATGTGCCATACGTATCTAATACAATGTATTCCTTTAATATTAATTAGGTCAATAAACTAAATAATTAATTGGTATTTAATTATTTATTTACATAGTTTATTGACCTACAAGTGGAAATAAATCGAGAATTAAAAGGTAACTAGGTAAGTACTATAGTGAGTATTTGACGTTTTCAAATGAAAAACCGAAGATTTAGTTTACTTTTAAACAAATTCCGCACGAAAAACTGCTATAATTCTTAATTGTATGCTCTGTATAGCGAAATAGAATTGAATTTTTATTTGAATAAAATTAGTACGCCTAGTCGACGGCTGGGGGCAGCACAAGCGGATTTTGGGACGAGGATACGTTCACCTATGGCTGTTTACGTCGGTCTGGTGTCCCCGATTCGGATGACCTTGACCGATCGCTTATAATGCTAAAAACGCTTTAAATCCGTGTAGTATAGCCGTAACCCGAACGGTATCGTCGACAGGACACGCCTGCGCTACTATCTGGCACGGAACGGCACGCCGGAAGTGTTAATACGTCCAATTTACCTGGACACCAGGCGCGATGCCGGACGAAATTTCGCGCCCTTTTTCGAAGAGCGAAGTGACACTACCCTGGTCCGTCCGGCGGAGCGCAGAGCTCTTCCCTGCTCCCGGTTCGTATATTGGCTATGCTATAGAGATTTCGAGGTTATGTTCGCAATGAATCTGTTACGTATACCTTTATTCGTATTTTCTTAATTAGTTGTTGATTTTCTGAGGGGCCGGAGGTATCAGTATGGCCGGTGGATAGCCCTGCTTCCATCTAGGCCCGGAAACGCTAACGGAAAATCGTACCTTGCCTGTGAAAATAGCATGCGAAGTTGAGGGTTGTGGAAAAAACACAAACACAAACCTGCCTGAGCCGTTTGTTGACCGTGTTTCGCAGGATAATATGATGATGTTTAGAGGTACCTACATTTATTATACGATAGTAGTAGTAGTAGTAGTAGTTGAGGACAATACGTAGTCTGTACTGCAATCGTTCAAATAAAATACTGCATCCTGCTGTACAATTTAAGTAGAGATAAGAAGTTGATATACCAAATGAACTGTACGGTCTTTCCTATTTCTTAACAAGACATAAGTTGTTTACGTGAATGTTGTAATGTAACGTTTAGGTACAATATGCTAGATATAGACTATAGAGGATCTGACGCATCATTAGAGCATCGTATGTAACCCTCAACCTTAGCGTTGGTTTCAGTTGTTCATAGGTAATGATTTTGCTACTGCATGCTCCCTAACTTTCTTGCTGCCTTTTTCATTACCTACGGACAGCTAGCACGGTGTAATATTGCAGATAACATCCTCACACGTAAAGGTGGGTGCTTATAGCTTTACGCTTCCTTCTTATTTGCAATCAGCTTAGACAGCAGTTAACACATCTATTAGATATGAATATGAATTTACAGCGTTGCTTGCTACCGCCAGGGGCGTCGAATGTAGTGCCGATCTTCCAGACTTGATGGATGGTTGGACGGACGGTTGGTTGCGATAACTTAGAGGGTTGAACTCTGCCTTCCTACTACGTACTACGTCATAGGTACTGCCGGGACCGTATATATGTAGAATGGAAATGGACGGAGACGAATGGTAGTAGGTACGAGCGGACTAGTCGGGCATTTGTAGAATTCTTAAACTCTCCTTTTAAACTGTTACAGATTGTTACTGATGGTCCTTTGGAGCGTCGGCGTCGTACCGAAGAGATTTCGGTCCTAATCTCCCATAAACTGTTTCTAACACATGGCCCGTTCATTTTCGTCAATAATAAGATATCGCGAGAGAAAACCCGATCTTTTATTTTGTTAATTATAAAATTGTTTGGACGTCCCCTAAACTGTTTCTAACACATGGCCCGTTCATTTTCGTCAATAATAAGACGGCTAACGCGGCCGTCAGGCGCGCCTAACCGCCTGATTAGTTTACGTAGATCAGCTAGCTATTGCCGATCTGTCTGGATATTTTGTTAATTATAAAATTGTTTGGACGTCCCCTAAACTGTTTCTAACACATGGCCCGTTCATTTTCGTCAATAATAAGACGGCTAACGCGGCCGTCAGCGCCTAACCGCCTGATTAGTTTACGTAGATCAGCTAGCTATTGCCGATCTGTCTGGATATTTTGTTAATTATAAAATTGTTTGGACGTCCCCTAAACTGTTTCTAACACATGGCCCGTTCATTTTCGTCAATAATAAGACGGCTAACGCGGCCGTCAGGCGCGCCTAACCGCCTGATTAGTTTACGTAGATCAGCTAGCTATTGCCGATCTGTCTGGATATTTTGTTAATTATAAAATTGTTTGGACGTCCCCTAAACTGTTTCTAACACATGGGCCGTTCATTTTCGTCAATGATAAGACGGCTGCTAACGCGGACGTTAGGTGCGCGTCACCGCCTGCATAGTTTACGGAGTTCAGCTAGCTATTGCGACTGCGGCCCTGTCTGGAAGCTTTGTTAGCGAGAGAATTGTTTAGACTTCTCCTAAACCATTATTTCTAAGCCAGGTGCCGATCATTTTCGTCGCTGATAAGACGGCTAAGGCTAAGGCCGTTACGCGAGCAGCCTAACCGTCGGAGTAGTTTTGCAGATCAGCTGGCCGTTGATGATGACCACCTATGCTCTATCACCTTGTATACATATTATATATACTCAATAAAGACTTCGAATTATATTTATATATCGTGTTTGATTTACATATTAGCGGGTAAATACAACTATAAATAAATGTAGACATGCGATGGTTATCCTCCCTTCGTACGCAACTTAAATCACGGTCGTGTATATTGGGTTGCCGAGGGGTGATATATTCAGGCGCTACATATTGACTCCATTAGAAAGTACCATTATTCGGTAAACAGAAGAACGGTAAGATTTCGTGTGTTTAAAAGATTCCATATAAAAAACTGATGGTAATTTGAATCGTATACGTCGGTTCGGGACTTGCAAACCTCGCTAATAACTAATTTCGTTATAAATTAAAAATTCTGACGTATTTACCGCCATCTCGGGGGCGGTGGCTGTATTAGTTCGCTAGCGACTAGCGGAGTAACTCACCACATAGAATTATAGGAATCTAGAGAAGGACTAGCCGACCTCCATCGTTTCAGCCGTCGCACCCGAGATGGCGCCAGTCGTAGTGGAATTTAATAAATTTATAATTTCAATTATTTATCGAGTTTAATTCCGTTTTAACCTTTTTTTACGGCAACGTTCCCATTCTATTCATATAGCAGACAATAAATTCTATCTATTAATCGTTTTAATACGCATTGTCATCTGCAGGAAGACGTCTTATTAAAGATTACGTACATACATCAGCAACTCACAATATGTGCCATACGTATCTAATACAATGTATTCCTTTAATATTAATTAGGTCAATAAACTAAATAATTAATTGGTATTTAATTATTTATTTACATAGTTTATTGACCTACAAGTGGAAATAAATCGAGAATTAAAAGGTAACTAGGTAAGTACTATAGTGAGTATTTGACGTTTTCAAATGAAAAACCGAAGATTTAGTTTACTTTTAAACAAATTCCGCACGAAAAACTGCTATAATTCTTAATTGTATGCTCTGTATAGCGAAATAGAATTGAATTTTTATTTGAATAAAATTAGTACGCCTAGTCGACGGCTGGGGGCAGCACAAGCGGATTTTGGGACGAGGATACGTTCACCTATGGCTGTTTACGTCGGTCTGGTGTCCCCGATTCGGATGACCTTGACCGATCGCTTATAATGCTAAAAACGCTTTAAATCCGTGTAGTATAGCCGTAACCCGAACGGTATCGTCGACAGGACACGCCTGCGCTACTATCTGGCACGGAACGGCACGCCGGAAGTGTTAATACGTCCAATTTACCTGGACACCAGGCGCGATGCCGGACGAAATTTCGCGCCCTTTTTCGAAGAGCGAAGTGACACTACCCTGGTCCGTCCGGCGGAGCGCAGAGCTCTTCCCTGCTCCCGGTTCGTATATTGGCTATGCTATAGAGATTTCGAGGTTATGTTCGCAATGAATCTGTTACGTATACCTTTATTCGTATTTTCTTAATTAGTTGTTGATTTTCTGAGGGGCCGGAGGTATCAGTATGGCCGGTGGATAGCCCTGCTTCCATCTAGGCCCGGAAACGCTAACGGAAAATCGTACCTTGCCTGTGAAAATAGCATGCGAAGTTGAGGGTTGTGGAAAAAACACAAACACAAACCTGCCTGAGCCGTTTGTTGACCGTGTTTCGCAGGATAATATGATGATGTTTAGAGGTACCTACATTTATTATACGATAGTAGTAGTAGTAGTAGTAGTTGAGGACAATACGTAGTCTGTACTGCAATCGTTCAAATAAAATACTGCATCCTGCTGTACAATTTAAGTAGAGATAAGAAGTTGATATACCAAATGAACTGTACGGTCTTTCCTATTTCTTAACAAGACATAAGTTGTTTACGTGAATGTTGTAATGTAACGTTTAGGTACAATATGCTAGATATAGACTATAGAGGATCTGACGCATCATTAGAGCATCGTATGTAACCCTCAACCTTAGCGTTGGTTTCAGTTGTTCATAGGTAATGATTTTGCTACTGCATGCTCCCTAACTTTCTTGCTGCCTTTTTCATTACCTACGGACAGCTAGCACGGTGTAATATTGCAGATAACATCCTCACACGTAAAGGTGGGTGCTTATAGCTTTACGCTTCCTTCTTATTTGCAATCAGCTTAGACAGCAGTTAACACATCTATTAGATATGAATATGAATTTACAGCGTTGCTTGCTACCGCCAGGGGCGTCGAATGTAGTGCCGATCTTCCAGACTTGATGGATTGGACGGACGGTTGCGATAACTTAGAGGGTTGAACTCTGCCTTCCTACTACGTACTACGTCATAGGTACTGCCGGGACCGTATATATGTAGAATGGAAATGGACGGAGACGAATGGTAGTAGGTACGAGCGGACTAGTCGGGCATTTGTAGAATTCTTAAACTCTCCTTTTAAACTGTTACAGATTGTTACTGATGGTCCTTTGGAGCGTCGGCGTCGTACCGAAGAGATTTCGGTCCTATCTCCCATAATGGCGGAGATATCGCGAGAGAAAACCTTTTTTTTTTGTTAATTACAAAATTGTTTGGACGTCCCTAAACTGTTTCTAACACATGGCCCGTTCATTTTCGTCAATAATAAGACGGCTAACGCGGCCGTCAGGCGCGCCTAACCGCCTGATTAGTTTACGTAGATCAGCTAGCTATTGCCGATCTGTCTGGATATTTTGTTAATTATAAAATTGTTTGGACGTCCCCTAAACTGTTTCTAACACATGGCCCGTTCATTTTCGTCAATAATAAGACGGCTAACGCGGCCGTCAGGCGCGCCTAACCGCCTGATTAGTTTACGTAGATCAGCTAGCTATTGCCGATCTGTCTGGATATTTTGTTAATTATAAAATTGTTTGGACGTCCCCTAAACTGTTTCTAACACATGGGCCGTTCATTTTCGTCAATGATAAGACGGCTGCTAACGCGGACGTTAGGTGCGCGTCACCGCCTGCATAGTTTACGGAGTTCAGCTAGCTATTGCGACTGCGGCCCTGTCTGGAAGCTTTGTTAGCGAGAGAATTGTTTAGACTTCTCCTAAACCATTATTTCTAAGCCAGGTGCCGATCATTTTCGTCGCTGATAAGACGGCTAAGGCTAAGGCCGTTACGCGAGCAGCCTAACCGTCGGAGTAGTTTTGCAGATCAGCTGGCCGTTGATGATGACCACCTATGCTCTATCACCTTGTATACATATTATATATACTCAATAAAGACTTCGAATTATATTTATATATCGTGTTTGATTTACATATTAGCGGGTAAATACAACTATAAATAAATGTAGACATGCGATGGTTATCCTCCCTTCGTACGCAACTTAAATCACGGTCGTGTATATTGGGTTGCCGAGGGGTGATATATTCAGGCGCTACATATTGACTCCATTAGAAAGTACCATTATTCGGTAAACAGAAGAACGGTAAGATTTCGTGTGTTTAAAAGATTCCATATAAAAAACTGATGGTAATTTGAATCGTATACGTCGGTTCGGGACTTGCAAACCTCGCTAATAACTAATTTCGTTATAAATTAAAAATTCTGACGTATTTACCGCCATCTCGGGGGCGGTGGCTGTATTAGTTCGCTAGCGACTAGCGGAGTAACTCACCACATAGAATTATAGGAATCTAGAGAAGGACTAGCCGACCTCCATCGTTTCAGCCGTCGCACCCGAGATGGCGCCAGTCGTAGTGGAATTTAATAAATTTATAATTTCAATTATTTATCGAGTTTAATTCCGTTTTAACCTTTTTTTACGGCAACGTTCCCATTCTATTCATATAGCAGACAATAAATTCTATCTATTAATCGTTTTAATACGCATTGTCATCTGCAGGAAGACGTCTTATTAAAGATTACGTACATACATCAGCAACTCACAATATGTGCCATACGTATCTAATACAATGTATTCCTTTAATATTAATTAGGTCAATAAACTAAATAATTAATTGGTATTTAATTATTTATTTACATAGTTTATTGACCTACAAGTGGAAATAAATCGAGAATTAAAAGGTAACTAGGTAAGTACTATAGTGAGTATTTAACGTTTTCAAATGAAAAACCGAAGATTTAGTTTACTTTTAAACAAATTCCGCACGAAAAACTGCTATAATTCTTAATTGTATGCTCTGTATAGCGAAATAAAATTGAATTTTTATTTGAATAAAATTAGTACGCCTAGTCGACGGCTGGGGGCAGCACAAGCGGATTTTGGGACGAGGATACGTTCACCTATGGCTGTTTACGTCGGTCTGGTGTCCCCGATTCGGATGACCTTGACCGATCGCTTATAATGCTAAAAACGCTTTAAATCCGTGTAGTATAGCCGTAATCCGAACGGTATCGTCGACAGGACACGCCTGCGCTACTATCTGGCACGGAACGGCACGCCGGAAGTGTTAATACGTCCAATTTACCTGGACACCAGGCGCGATGCCGGACGAAATTTCGCGCCCTTTTTCGAAGAGCGAAGTGACACTACCCTGGTCCGTCCGGCGGAGCGCAGAGCTCTTCCCTGCTCCCGGTTCGTATATTGGCTATGCTATAGAGATTTCGAGGTTATGTTCGCAATGAATCTGTTACGTATACCTTTATTCGTATTTTCTTAATTAGTTGTTGATTTTCTGAGGGGCCGGAGGTATCAGTATGGCCGGTGGATAGCCCTGCTTCCATCTAGGCCCGGAAACGCTAACGGAAAATCGTACCTTGCCTGTGAAAATAGCATGCGAAGTTGAGGGTTGTGGAAAAAACACAAACACAAACCTGCCTGAGCCGTTTGTTGACCGTGTTTCGCAGGATAATATGATGATGTTTAGAGGTACCTACATTTATTATACGATAGTAGTAGTAGTAGTAGTAGTTGAGGACAATACGTAGTCTGTACTGCAATCGTTCAAATAAAATACTGCATCCTGCTGTACAATTTAAGTAGAGATAAGAAGTTGATATACCAAATGAACTGTACGGTCTTTCCTATTTCTTAACAAGACATAAGTTGTTTACGTGAATGTTGTAATGTAACGTTTAGGTACAATATGCTAGATATAGACTATAGAGGATCTGACGCATCATTAGAGCATCGTATGTAACCCTCAACCTTAGCGTTGGTTTCAGTTGTTCATAGGTAATGATTTTGCTACTGCATGCTCCCTAACTTTCTTGCTGCCTTTTTCATTACCTACGGACAGCTAGCACGGTGTAATATTGCAGATAACATCCTCACACGTAAAGGTGGGTGCTTATAGCTTTACGCTTCCTTCTTATTTGCAATCAGCTTAGACAGCAGTTAACACATCTATTAGATATGAATATGAATTTACAGCGTTGCTTGCTACCGCCAGGGGCGTCGAATGTAGTGCCGATCTTCCAGACTTGATGGATGGTTGGACGGACGGTTGGTTGCGATAACTTAGAGGGTTGAACTCTGCCTTCCTACTACGTACTACGTCATAGGTACTGCCGGGACCGTATATATGTAGAATGGAAATGGACGGAGACGAATGGTAGTAGGTACGAGCGGACTAGTCGGGCATTTGTAGAATTCTTAAACTCTCCTTTTAAACTGTTACAGATTGTTACTGATGGTCCTTTGGAGCGTCGGCGTCGTACCGAAGAGATTTCGGTCCTATCTCCCATAATGGCGGAGATATCGCGAGAGAAAACCTTTTTTTTATTAATTACAAAATTGTTTGGACGTCCCTAAACTGTTTCTAACACATGGCCCGTTCATTTTCGTCAATAATAAGACGGCTAACGCGGCCGTCAGGCGCGCCTAACCGCCTGATTAGTTTACGTAGATCAGCTAGCTATTGCCGATCTGTCTGGATATTTTGTTAATTATAAAATTGTTTGGACGTCCCCTAAACTGTTTCTAACACATGGCCCGTTCATTTTCGTCAATAATAAGACGGCTAACGCGGCCGTCAGGCGCGCCTAACCGCCTGATTAGTTTACGTAGATCAGCTAGCTATTGCCGATCTGTCTGGATATTTTGTTAATTATAAAATTGTTTGGACGTCCCCTAAACTGTTTCTAACACATGGCCCGTTCATTTTCGTCAATAATAAGACGGCTAACGCGGCCGTCAGGCGCGCGTAACCGCCTGATTAGTTTACGTAGATCAGCTAGCTATTGCCGATCTGTCTGGATATTTTGTTAATTATAAAATTGTTTGGACGTCCCCTAAACTGTTTCTAACACATGGCCCGTTCATTTTCGTCAATAATAAGACGGCTAACGCGGCCGTCAGGCGCGCCTAACCGCCTCCTTAGTTTACGTAGATCAGCTAGCTATTGCCGATCTGTCTGGATATTTTGTTAATTATAAAATTGTTTGGACGTCCCCTAAACTGTTTCTAACACATGGCCCGTTCATTTTCGTCAATAATTAACGCGGCCGTCAGGCGCGCCTAACCGCCTGATTAGTTTACGTAGATCAGCTAGCTATTGCCGATCTGTCTGGATATTTTGTTAATTATAAAATTGTTTGGACGTCCCCTAAACTGTTTCTAACACATGGGCCGTTCATTTTCGTCAATGATAAGACGGCTGCTAACGCGGACGTTAGGTGCGCGTCACCGCCTGCATAGTTTACGGAGTTCAGCTAGCTATTGCGACTGCGGCCCTGTCTGGAAGCTTTGTTAGCGAGAGAATTGTTTAGACTTCTCCTAAACCATTATTTCTAAGCCAGGTGCCGATCATTTTCGTCGCTGATAAGACGGCTAAGGCTAAGGCCGTTACGCGAGCAGCCTAACCGTCGGAGTAGTTTTGCAGATCAGCTGGCCGTTGATGATGACCACCTATGCTCTATCACCTTGTATACATATTATATATACTCAATAAAGTCTTCGAATTATATTTATATATCGTGTTTGATTTACATATTAGCGGGTAAATACAACTATAAATAAATGTAGACATGCGATGGTTATCCTCCCGTCGTACGCAACTTAAATCACGGTCGTGTATATTGGGTTGCCGAGGGTGATATATTCAGGCGCTACATATTGACTCCATTAGAAAGTACCATTATTCGGTAAACAGAAGAACGGTAAGATTTCGTGTGTTTAAAAGATTCCATATAAAAAACTGATGGTAATTTGAATCGTATACGTCGGTTCGGGACTTGCAAACCTCGCTAATAACTAATTTCGTTATAAATTAAAAATTCTGACGTATTTACCGCCATCTCGGGGGCGGTGGCTGTATTAGTTCGCTAGCGACTAGCGGAGTAACTCACCACATAGAATTATAGGAATCTAGAGAAGGACTAGCCGACCTCCATCGTTTCAGCCGTCGCACCCGAGATGGCGCCAGTCGTAGTGGAATTTAATAAATTTATAATTTCAATTATTTATCGAGTTTAATTCCGTTTTAACCTTTTTTACGGCAACGTTCCCATTCTATTCATATAGCAGACAATAAATTCTATCTATTAATCGTTTTAATACGCATTGTCATCTGCAGGAAGACGTCTTATTAAAGATTACGTACATACATCAGCAACTCACAATATGTGCCATACGTATCTAATACAATGTATTCCTTTAATATTAATTAGGTCAATAAACTAAATAATTAATTGGTATTTAATTATTTATTTACATAGTTTATTGACCTACAAGTGGAAATAAATCGAGAATTAAAAGGTAACTAGGTAAGTACTATAGTGAGTATTTAACGTTTTCAAATGAAAAACCGAAGATTTAGTTTACTTTTAAACAAATTCCGCACGAAAAACTGCTATAATTCTTAATTGTATGCTCTGTATAGCGAAATAGAATTGAATTTTTATTTGAATAAAATTAGTACGCCTAGTCGACGGCTGGGGGCAGCACAAGCGGATTTTGGGACGAGGATACGTTCACCTATGGCTGTTTACGTCGGTCTGGTGTCCCCGATTCGGATGACCTTGACCGATCGCTTATAATGCTAAAAACGCTTTAAATCCGTGTAGTATAGCCGTAACCCGAACGGTATCGTCGACAGGACACGCCTGCGCTACTATCTGGCACGGAACGGCACGCCGGAAGTGTTAATACGTCCAATTTACCTGGACACCAGGCGCGATGCCGGACGAAATTTCGCGCCCTTTTTCGAAGAGCGAAGTGACACTACCCTGGTCCGTCCGGCGGAGCGCAGAGCTCTTCCCTGCTCCCGGTTCGTATATTGGCTATGCTATAGAGATTTCGAGGTTATGTTCGCAATGAATCTGTTACGTATACCTTTATTCGTATTTTCTTAATTAGTTGTTGATTTTCTGAGGGGCCGGAGGTATCAGTATGGCCGGTGGATAGCCCTGCTTCCATCTAGGCCCGGAAACGCTAACGGAAAATCGTACCTTGCCTGTGAAAATAGCATGCGAAGTTGAGGGTTGTGGAAAAAACACAAACACAAACCTGCCTGAGCCGTTTGTTGACCGTGTTTCGCAGGATAATATGATGATGTTTAGAGGTACCTACATTTATTATACGATAGTAGTAGTAGTAGTAGTAGTTGAGGACAATAGTAGTCTGTACTGCAATCGTTCAAATAAAATACTGCATCCTGCTGTACAATTTAAGTAGAGATAAGAAGTTGATATACCAAATGAACTGTACGGTCTTTCCTATTTCTTAACAAGACATAAGTTGTTTACGTGAATGTTGTAATGTAACGTTTAGGTACAATATGCTAGATATAGACTATAGAGGATCTGACGCATCATTAGAGCATCGTATGTAACCCTCAACCTTAGCGTTGGTTTCAGTTGTTCATAGGTAATGATTTTGCTACTGCATGCTCCCTAACTTTCTTGCTGCCTTTTTCATTACCTACGGACAGCTAGCACGGTGTAATATTGCAGATAACATCCTCACACGTAAAGGTGGGTGCTTATAGCTTTACGCTTCCTTCTTATTTGCAATCAGCTTAGACAGCAGTTAACACATCTATTAGATATGAATATGAATTTACAGCGTTGCTTGCTACCGCCAGGGGCGTCGAATGTAGTGCCGATCTTCCAGACTTGATGGATGGTTGGACGGACGGTTGGTTGCGATAACTTAGAGGGTTGAACTCTGCCTTCCTACTACGTACTACGTCATAGGTACTGCCGGGACCGTATATGTAGAATGGAAATGGACGGAGACGAATGGTAGTAGGTACGAGCGGACTAGTCGGGCATTTGTAGAATTCTTAAACTCTCCTTTTAAACTGTTACAGATTGTTACTGATGGTCCTTTGGAGCGTCGGCGTCGTACCGAAGAGATTTCGGTCCTATCTCCCATAATGGCGGAGATATCGCGAGAGAAAACCTTTTTTTTTGTTAATTACAAAATTGTTTGGACGTCCCCTAAACTGTTTCTAACACATGGCCCGTTCATTTTCGTCAATAATAAGACGGCTAACGCGGCCGTCAGGCGCGCCTAACCGCCTTTAGTTTACGTAGATCAGCTAGCTATTGCCGATCTGTCTGGATATTTTGTTAATTATAAAATTGTTTGGACGTCCCCTAAACTGTTTCTAACACATGGCCCGTTCATTTTCGTCAATAATAAGACGGCTAACGCGGCCGTCAGGCGCGCCTAACCGCCTCCTTAGTTTACGTAGATCAGCTAGCTATTGCCGATCTGTCTGGATATTTTGTTAATTATAAAATTGTTTGGACGTCCCCTAAACTGTTTCTAACACATGGCCCGTTCATTTTCGTCAATAATAAGACGGCTAAACGCGGACGTCAGGCGCGCGTAACCGCCTGATTAGTTTACGTAGATCAGCTAGCTATTGCCGATCTGTCTGGATATTTTGTTAATTATAAAATTGTTTGGACGTCCCCTAAACTGTTTCTAACACATGGCCCGTTCATTTTCGTCAATAATAAGACGGCTAACGCGGCCGTCAGACGCGCCTAACCGCCTGATTAGTTTACGTAGATCAGCTAGCTATTGCCGATCTGTCTGGATATTTTGTTAATTATAAAATTGTTTGGACGTCCCTAAACTGTTTCTAACACATGGCCCGTTCATTTTCGTCAATAATAAGACGGCTAACGCGGCCGTCAGGCGCGCCTAACCGCCTGATTAGTTTACGTAGATCAGCTAGCTATTGCCGATCTGTCTGGATATTTTGTTAATTATAAAATTGTTTGGACGTCCCTAAACTGTTTCTAACACATGGCCCGTTCATTTTCGTCAATAATAAGACGGCTAACGCGGCCGTCAGGCGCGCCTAACCGCCTGATTAGTTTACGTAGATCAGCTAGCTATTGCCGATCTGTCTGGATATTTTGTTAATTATAAAATTGTTTGGACGTCCCCTAAACTGTTTCTAACACATGGGCCGTTCATTTTCGTCAATAATAAGACGGCTAACGCGGCCGTCAGGCGCGCCTAACCGCCTGATTAGTTTACGTAGATCAGCTAGCTATTGCCGATCTGTCTGGATATTTTGTTAATTATAAAATTGTTTGGACGTCCCCTAAACTGTTTCTAACACATGGCCCGTTCATTTTCGTCAATAATAAGACGGCTAACGCGGCCGTCAGGCGCGCCTAACCGCCTGATTAGTTTACGTAGATCAGCTAGCTATTGCCGATCTGTCTGGATATTTTGTTAATTATAAAATTGTTTGGACGTCCCCTAAACTGTTTCTAACACATGGGCCGTTCATTTTCGTCAATGATAAGACGGCTGCTAACGCGGACGTTAGGTGCGCGTCACCGCCTGCATAGTTTACGGAGTTCAGCTAGCTATTGCGACTGCGGCCCTGTCTGGAAGCTTTGTTAGCGAGAGAATTGTTTAGACTTCTCCTAAACCATTATTTCTAAGCCAGGTGCCGATCATTTTCGTCGCTGATAAGACGGCTAAGGCTAAGGCCGTTACGCGAGCAGCCTAACCGTCGGAGTAGTTTTGCAGATCAGCTGGCCGTTGATGATGACCACCTATGCTCTATCACCTTGTATACATATTATATATACTCAATAAAGTCTTCGAATTATATTTATATATCGTGTTTGATTTACATATTAGCGGGTAAATACAACTATAAATAAATGTAGACATGCGATGGTTATCCTCCCTTCGTACGCAACTTAAATCACGGTCGTGTATATTGGGTTGCCGAGGGGTGATATATTCAGGCGCTACATATTGACTCCATTAGAAAGTACCATTATTCGGTAAACAGAAGAACGGTAAGATTTCGTGTGTTTAAAAGATTCCATATAAAAAACTGATGGTAATTTGAATCGTATACGTCGGTTCGGGACTTGCAAACCTCGCTAATAACTAATTTCGTTATAAATTAAAAATTCTGACGTATTTACCGCCATCTCGGGGGCGGTGGCTGTATTAGTTCGCTAGCGACTAGCGGAGTAACTCACCACATAGAATTATAGGAATCTAGAGAAGGACTAGCCGACCTCCATCGTTTCAGCCGTCGCACCCGAGATGGCGCCAGTCGTAGTGGAATTTAATAAATTTATAATTTCAATTATTTATCGAGTTTAATTCCGTTTTAACCTTTTTTTACGGCAACGTTCCCATTCTATTCATATAGCAGACAATAAATTCTATCTATTAATCGTTTTAATACGCATTGTCATCTGCAGGAAGACGTCTTATTAAAGATTACGTACATACATCAGCAACTCACAATATGTGCCATACGTATCTAATACAATGTATTCCTTTAATATTAATTAGGTCAATAAACTAAATAATTAATTGGTATTTAATTATTTATTTACATAGTTTATTGACCTACAAGTGGAAATAAATCGAGAATTAAAAGGTAACTAGGTAAGTACTATAGTGAGTATTTGACGTTTTCAAATGAAAAACCGAAGATTTAGTTTACTTTTAAACAAATTCCGCACGAAAAACTGCTATAATTCTTAATTGTATGCTCTGTATAGCGAAATAGAATTGAATTTTTATTTGAATAAAATTAGTACGCCTAGTCGACGGCTGGGGGCAGCACAAGCGGATTTTGGGACGAGGGTACGTTCACCTATGGCTGTTTACGTCGGTCTGGTGTCCCCGATTCGGATGACCTTGACCGATCGCTTATAATGCTAAAAACGCTTTAAATCCGTGTAGTATAGCCGTAACCCGAACGGTATCGTCGACAGGACACGCCTGCGCTACTATCTGGCACGGAACGGCACGCCGGAAGTGTTAATACGTCCAATTTACCTGGACACCAGGCGCGATGCCGGACGAAATTTCGCGCCCTTTTTCGAAGAGCGAAGTGACACTACCCTGGTCCGTCCGGCGGAGCGCAGAGCTCTTCCCTGCTCCCGGTTCGTATATTGGCTATGCTATAGAGATTTCGAGGTTATGTTCGCAATGAATCTGTTACGTATACCTTTATTCGTATTTTCTTAATTAGTTGTTGATTTTCTGAGGGGCCGGAGGTATCAGTATGGCCGGTGGATAGCCCTGCTTCCATCTAGGCCCGGAAACGCTAACGGAAAATCGTACCTTGCCTGTGAAAATAGCATGCGAAGTTGAGGGTTGTGGAAAAAACACAAACACAAACCTGCCTGAGCCGTTTGTTGACCGTGTTTCGCAGGATAATATGATGATGTTTAGAGGTACCTACATTTATTATACGATAGTAGTAGTAGTAGTAGTAGTTGAGGACAATACGTAGTCTGTACTGCAATCGTTCAAATAAAATACTGCATCCTGCTGTACAATTTAAGTAGAGATAAGAAGTTGATATACCAAATGAACTGTACGGTCTTTCCTATTTCTTAACAAGACATAAGTTGTTTACGTGAATGTTGTAATGTAACGTTTAGGTACAATATGCTAGATATAGACTATAGAGGATCTGACGCATCATTAGAGCATCGTATGTAACCCTCAACCTTAGCGTTGGTTTCAGTTGTTCATAGGTAATGATTTTGCTACTGCATGCTCCCTAACTTTCTTGCTGCCTTTTTCATTACCTACGGACAGCTAGCACGGTGTAATATTGCAGATAACATCCTCACACGTAAAGGTGGGTGCTTATAGCTTTACGCTTCCTTCTTATTTGCAATCAGCTTAGACAGCAGTTAACACATCTATTAGATATGAATATGAATTTACAGCGTTGCTTGCTACCGCCAGGGGCGTCGAATGTAGTGCCGATCTTCCAGACTTGATGGATGGTTGGACGGACGGTTGGTTGCGATAACTTAGAGGGTTGAACTCTGCCTTCCTACTACGTACTACGTCATAGGTACTGCCGGGACCGTATATATGTAGAATGGAAATGGACGGAGACGAATGGTAGTAGGTACGAGCGGACTAGTCGGGCATTTGTAGAATTCTTAAACTCTCCTTTTAAACTGTTACAGATTGTTACTGATGGTCCTTTGGAGCGTCGGCGTCGTACCGAAGAGATTTCGGTCCTATCTCCCATAATGGCGGAGATATCGCGAGAGAAAACCTTTTTTTTTGTTAATTACAAAATTGTTTGGACGTCCACTAAACTGTTTCTAACACATGGCCCGTTCATTTTCGTCAATAATAAGACGGCTAACGCGGCTGTCAGGCGCGCCTAACCGCCTTCATTTTCGTCAATAATAAGATTAGTTTACGTAGATCAGCTAGCTATTGCCGATCTGTCTGGATATTTTGTTAATTATAAAATTGTTTGGACGTCCCCTAAACTGTTTCTAACACATGGCCCGTTCATTTTCGTCAATAATAAGACGGCTAACGCGGCCGTCAGGCGCGCCTAACCGCCTGATTAGTTTACGTAGATCAGCTAGCTATTGCCGATCTGTCTGGATATTTTGTTAATTATAAAATTGTTTGGACGTCCCCTAAACTGTTTCTAACACATGGGCCGTTCATTTTCGTCAATGATAAGACGGCTGCTAACGCGGACGTTAGGTGCGCGTCACCGCCTCTGTCATATTTTGTTAGTTTACGGAGTTCATTTTCGTCAATATAAGCTATTGCGACTGCGGCCCTGTCTGTCTGGAAGCTTTGTTAGCGAGAGAATTGTTTAGACTTCTCCTAAACCATTATTTCTAAGCCAGGTGCCGATCATTTTCGTCGCTGATAAGACGGCTAAGGCTAAGGCCGTTACGCGAGCAGCCTAACCGTCGGAGTAGTTTTGCAGATCAGCTGGCCGTTGATGATGACCACCTATGCTCTATCACCTTGTATACATATTATATATACTCAATAAAGACTTCGAATTATATTTATATATCGTGTTTGATTTACATATTAGCGGGTAAATACAACTATAAATAAATGTAGACATGCGATGGTTATCCTCCCTTCGTACGCAACTTAAATCACGGTCGTGTATATTGGGTTGCCGAGGGGTGATATATTCAGGCGCTACATATTGACTCCATTAGAAAGTACCATTATTCGGTAAACAGAAGAACGGTAAGATTTCGTGTGTTTAAAAGATTCCATATAAAAAACTGATGGTAATTTGAATCGTATACGTCGGTTCGGGACTTGCAAACCTCGCTAATAACTAATTTCGTTATAAATTAAAAATTCTGACGTATTTACCGCCATCTCGGGGGCGGTGGCTGTATTAGTTCGCTAGCGACTAGCGGAGTAACTCACCACATAGAATTATAGGAATCTAGAGAAGGACTAGCCGACCTCCATCGTTTCAGCCGTCGCACCCGAGATGGCGCCAGTCGTAGTGGAATTTAATAAATTTATAATTTCAATTATTTATCGAGTTTAATTCCGTTTTAACCTTTTTTTACGGCAACGTTCCCATTCTATTCATATAGCAGACAATAAATTCTATCTATTAATCGTTTTAATACGCATTGTCATCTGCAGGAAGACGTCTTATTAAAGATTACGTACATACATCAGCAACTCACAATATGTGCCATACGTATCTAATACAATGTATTCCTTTAATATTAATTAGGTCAATAAACTAAATAATTAATTGGTATTTAATTATTTATTTACATAGTTTATTGACCTACAAGTGGAAATAAATCGAGAATTAAAAGGTAACTAGGTAAGTACTATAGTGAGTATTTGACGTTTTCAAATGAAAAACCGAAGATTTAGTTTACTTTTAAACAAATTCCGCACGAAAAACTGCTATAATTCTTAATTGTATGCTCTGTATAGCGAAATAGAATTGAATTTTTATTTGAATAAAATTAGTACGCCTAGTCGACGGCTGGGGGCAGCACAAGCGGATTTTGGGACGAGGGTACGTTCACCTATGGCTGTTTACGTCGGTCTGGTGTCCCCGATTCGGATGACCTTGACCGATCGCTTATAATGCTAAAAACGCTTTAAATCCGTGTAGTATAGCCGTAACCCGAACGGTATCGTCGACAGGACACGCCTGCGCTACTATCTGGCACGGAACGGCACGCCGGAAGTGTTAATACGTCCAATTTACCTGGACACCAGGCGCGATGCCGGACGAAATTTCGCGCCCTTTTTCGAAGAGCGAAGTGACACTACCCTGGTCCGTCCGGCGGAGCGCAGAGCTCTTCCCTGCTCCCGGTTCGTATATTGGCTATGCTATAGAGATTTCGAGGTTATGTTCGCAATGAATCTGTTACGTATACCTTTATTCGTATTTTCTTAATTAGTTGTTGATTTTCTGAGGGGCCGGAGGTATCAGTATGGCCGGTGGATAGCCCTGCTTCCATCTAGGCCCGGAAACGCTAACGGAAAATCGTACCTTGCCTGTGAAAATAGCATGCGAAGTTGAGGGTTGTGGAAAAAACACAAACACAAACCTGCCTGAGCCGTTTGTTGACCGTGTTTCGCAGGATAATATGATGATGTTTAGAGGTACCTACATTTATTATACGATAGTAGTAGTAGTAGTAGTAGTTGAGGACAATACGTAGTCTGTACTGCAATCGTTCAAATAAAATACTGCATCCTGCTGTACAATTTAAGTAGAGATAAGAAGTTGATATACCAAATGAACTGTACGGTCTTTCCTATTTCTTAACAAGACATAAGTTGTTTACGTGAATGTTGTAATGTAACGTTTAGGTACAATATGCTAGATATAGACTATAGAGGATCTGACGCATCATTAGAGCATCGTATGTAACCCTCAACCTTAGCGTTGGTTTCAGTTGTTCATAGGTAATGATTTTGCTACTGCATGCTCCCTAACTTTCTTGCTGCCTTTTTCATTACCTACGGACAGCTAGCACGGTGTAATATTGCAGATAACATCCTCACACGTAAAGGTGGGTGCTTATAGCTTTACGCTTCCTTCTTATTTGCAATCAGCTTAGACAGCAGTTAACACATCTATTAGATATGAATATGAATTTACAGCGTTGCTTGCTACCGCCAGGGGCGTCGAATGTAGTGCCGATCTTCCAGACTTGATGGATGGTTGGACGGACGGTTGGTTGCGATAACTTAGAGGGTTGAACTCTGCCTTCCTACTACGTACTACGTCATAGGTACTGCCGGGACCGTATATATGTAGAATGGAAATGGACGGAGACGAATGGTAGTAGGTACGAGCGGACTAGTCGGGCATTTGTAGAATTCTTAAACTCTCCTTTTAAACTGTTACAGATTGTTACTGATGGTCCTTTGGAGCGTCGGCGTCGTACCGAAGAGATTTCGGTCCTATCTCCCATAATGGCGGAGATATCGCGAGAGAAAACCTTTTTTTTTTTTCGTTAATTACAAAATTGTTTGGACGTCCCCTAAACTGTTTCTAACACATGGCCCGTTTCTAACACATGGCCCGTTCATTTTCGTCAATAATAAGACGGCTAACGCGGCCGTCAGGCGCGCCTAACCGCCTCCTTAGTTTACGTAGATCAGCTAGCTATTGCCGATCTGTCTGGATATTTTGTTAATTATAAAATTGTTTGGACGTCCCCTAAACTGTTTCTAACACATGGCCCGTTCATTTTCGTCAATAATAAGACGGCTAACGCGGCCGTCAGGCGCGCCTAACCGCCTGATTAGTTTACGTAGATCAGCTAGCTATTGCCGATCTGTCTGGATATTTTGTTAATTATAAAATTGTTTGGACGTCCCCTAAACTGTTTCTAACACATGGGCCGTTCATTTTCGTCAATGATAAGACGGCTGCTAACGCGGACGTTAGGTGCGCGTCACCGCCTGCATAGTTTACGGAGTTCAGCTAGCTATTGCGACTGCGGCCCTGTCTGGAAGCTTTGTTAGCGAGAGAATTGTTTAGACGAGAGAATTGTTTAGACTCTCCTAAACCATTATTTCTAAGCCAGGTGCCGATCATTTTCGTCGCTGATAAGACGGCTAAGGCTAAGGCCGTTACGCGAGCAGCCTAACCGTCGGAGTAGTTTTGCAGATCAGCTGGCCGTTGATGATGACCACCTATGCTCTATCACCTTGTATACATATTATATATACTCAATAAAGTCTTCGAATTATATTTATATATCGTGTTTGATTTACATATTAGCGGGTAAATACAACTATAAATAAATGTAGACATGCGATGGTTATCCTCCCTTCGTACGCAACTTAAATCACGGTCGTGTATATTGGGTTGCCGAGGGGTGATATATTCAGGCGCTACATATTGACTCCATTAGAAAGTACCATTATTCGGTAAACAGAAGAACGGTAAGATTTCGTGTGTTTAAAAGATTCCATATAAAAAACTGATGGTAATTTGAATCGTATACGTCGGTTCGGGACTTGCAAACCTCGCTAATAACTAATTTCGTTATAAATTAAAAATTCTGACGTATTTACCGCCATCTCGGGGGCGGTGGCTGTATTAGTTCGCTAGCGACTAGCGGAGTAACTCACCACATAGAATTATAGGAATCTAGAGAAGGACTAGCCGACCTCCATCGTTTCAGCCGTCGCACCCGAGATGGCGCCAGTCGTAGTGGAATTTAATAAATTTATAATTTCAATTATTTATCGAGTTTAATTCCGTTTTAACCTTTTTTTACGGCAACGTTCCCATTCTATTCATATAGCAGACAATAAATTCTATCTATTAATCGTTTTAATACGCATTGTCATCTGCAGGAAGACGTCTTATTAAAGATTACGTACACATACATCAGCAACTCACAATATGTGCCATACGTATCTAATACAATGTATTCCTTTAATATTAATTAGGTCAATAAACTAAATAATTAATTGGTATTTAATTATTTATTTACATAGTTTATTGACCTACAAGTGGAAATAAATCGAGAATTAAAAGGTAACTAGGTAAGTACTATAGTGAGTATTTGACGTTTTCAAATGAAAAACCGAAGATTTAGTTTACTTTTAAACAAATTCCGCACGAAAAACTGCTATAATTCTTAATTGTATGCTCTGTATAGCGAAATAGAATTGAATTTTTATTTGAATAAAATTAGTACGCCTAGTCGACGGCTGGGGGCAGCACAAGCGGATTTTGGGACGAGGATACGTTCACCTATGGCTGTTTACGTCGGTCTGGTGTCCCCGATTCGGATGACCTTGACCGATCGCTTATAATGCTAAAAACGCTTTAAATCCGTGTAGTATAGCCGTAACCCGAACGGTATCGTCGACAGGACACGCCTGCGCTACTATCTGGCACGGAACGGCACGCCGGAAGTGTTAATACGTCCAATTTACCTGGACACCAGGCGCGATGCCGGACGAAATTTCGCGCCCTTTTTCGAAGAGCGAAGTGACACTACCCTGGTCCGTCCGGCGGAGCGCAGAGCTCTTCCCTGCTCCCGGTTCGTATATTGGCTATGCTATAGAGATTTCGAGGTTATGTTCGCAATGAATCTGTTACGTATACCTTTATTCGTATTTTCTTAATTAGTTGTTGATTTTCTGAGGGGCCGGAGGTATCAGTATGGCCGGTGGATAGCCCTGCTTCCATCTAGGCCCGGAAACGCTAACGGAAAATCGTACCTTGCCTGTGAAAATAGCATGCGAAGTTGAGGGTTGTGGAAAAAACACAAACACAAACCTGCCTGAGCCGTTTGTTGACCGTGTTTCGCAGGATAATATGATGATGTTTAGAGGTACCTACATTTATTATACGATAGTAGTAGTAGTAGTAGTAGTTGAGGACAATACGTAGTCTGTACTGCAATCGTTCAAATAAAATACTGCATCCTGCTGTACAATTTAAGTAGAGATAAGAAGTTGATATACCAAATGAACTGTACGGTCTTTCCTATTTCTTAACAAGACATAAGTTGTTTACGTGAATGTTGTAATGTAACGTTTAGGTACAATATGCTAGATATAGACTATAGAGGATCTGACGCATCATTAGAGCATCGTATGTAACCCTCAACCTTAGCGTTGGTTTCAGTTGTTCATAGGTAATGATTTTGCTACTGCATGCTCCCTAACTTTCTTGCTGCCTTTTTCATTACCTACGGACAGCTAGCACGGTGTAATATTGCAGATAACATCCTCACACGTAAAGGTGGGTGCTTATAGCTTTACGCTTCCTTCTTATTTGCAATCAGCTTAGACAGCAGTTAACACATCTATTAGATATGAATATGAATTTACAGCGTTGCTTGCTACCGCCAGGGGCGTCGAATGTAGTGCCGATCTTCCAGACTTGATGGATGGTTGGACGGATTGGTTGCGATAACTTAGAGGGTTGAACTCTGCCTTCCTACTACGTACTACGTCATAGGTACTGCCGGGACCGTATATATGTAGAATGGAAATGGACGGAGACGAATGGTAGTAGGTACGAGCGGACTAGTCGGGCATTTGTAGAATTCTTAAACTCTCCTTTTAAACTGTTACAGATTGTTACTGATGGTCCTTTGGAGCGTCGGCGTCGTACCGAAGAGATTTCGGTCCTATCTCCCATAATGGCGGAGATATCGCGAGAGAAAACCTTTTTTTTTGTTAATTACAAAATTGTTTGGACGTCCCCTAAACTGTTTCTAACACATGGCCCGTTCATTTTCGTCAATAATAAGACGGCTAACGCGGCCGTCAGGCGCGCCTAACCGCCTGATTAGTTTACGTAGATCAGCTAGCTATTGCCGATCTGTCTGGATATTTTGTTAATTATAAAATTGTTTGGACGTCCCCTAAACTGTTTCTAACACATGGCCCGTTCATTTTCGTCAATAATAAGACGGCTAACGCGGCCGTCAGACGCGCCTAACCGCCTGATTAGTTTACGTAGATCAGCTAGCTATTGCCGATCTGTCTGGATATTTTGTTAATTATAAAATTGTTTGGACGTCCCCTAAACTGTTTCTAACACATGGCCCGTTCATTTTCGTCAATAATAAGACGGCTAACGCGGCCGTCAGGCGCGCCTAACCGCCTGATTAGTTTACGTAGATCAGCTAGCTATTGCCGATCTGTCTGGATATTTTGTTAATTATAAAATTGTTTGGACGTCCCCTAAACTGTTTCTAACACATGGCCCGTTCATTTTCGTCAATAATAAGACGGCTAACGCGGCCGTCAGGCGCGCCTAACCGCCTGATTAGTTTACGTAGATCAGCTAGCTATTGCCGATCTGTCTGGATATTTTGTTAATTATAAAATTGTTTGGACGTCCCCTAAACTGTTTCTAACACATGGCCCGTTCATTTTCGTCAATAATAAGACGGCTAACGCGGCCGTCAGACGCGCCTAACCGCCTGATTAGTTTACGTAGATCAGCTAGCTATTGCCGATCTGTCTGGATATTTTGTTAATTATAAAATTGTTTGGACGTCCCCTAAACTGTTTCTAACACATGGCCCGTCATTTTCGTCAATAATAAGACGGCTAACGCGGCCGTCAGACGCGCCTAACCGCCTGATTAGTTTACGTAGATCAGCTAGCTATTGCCGATCTGTCTGGATATTTTGTTAATTATAAAATTGTTTGGACGTCCCCTAAACTGTTTCTAACACATGGCCCGTTCATTTTCGTCAATAATAAGACGGCTAACGCGGCCGTCAGGCGCGCCTAACCGCCTGATTAGTTTACGTAGATCAGCTAGCTATTGCCGATCTGTCTGGATATTTTGTTAATTATAAAATTGTTTGGACGTCCCCTAAACTGTTTCTAACACATGGCCCGTTCATTTTCGTCAATAATAAGACGGCTAACGATCCGTCTTAGTTTACGTAGATCAGCTAGCTATCGCCGATCTGTCTGGATATTTTGTTAATTATAAAATTGTTTGGACGTCCCCTAAACTGTTTCTAACACATGGCCCGTTCATTTTCGTCAATAATAAGACGGCTAACGCGGCCGTCAGGCGCGCCTAACCGCCTGATTAGTTTACGTAGATCAGCTAGCTATTGCCGATCTGTCTGGATATTTTGTTAATTATAAAATTGTTTGGACGTCCCCTAAACTGTTTCTAACACATGGCCCGTTCATTTTCGTCAATAATAAGACGGCTAACGCGGCCGTCAGGCGCGCCTAACCGCCTGATTAGTTTACGTAGATCAGCTAGCTATTGCCGATCTGTCTGGATATTTTGTTAATTATAAAATTGTTTGGACGTCCCCTAAACTGTTTCTAACACATGGCCCGTTCATTTTCGTCAATAATAAGACGGCTAACGCGGCCGTCAGGCGCGCCTAACCGCCTGATTAGTTTACGTAGATCAGCTAGCTATTGCCGATCTGTCTGGATATTTTGTTAATTATAAAATTGTTTGGACGTCCCCTAAACTGTTTCTAACACATGGGCCGTTCATTTTCGTCAATGATAAGACGGCTGCTAACGCGGACGTTAGGTGCGCGTCACCGCCTGCATAGTTTACGGAGTTCAGCTAGCTATTGCGACTGCGGCCCTGTCTGGAAGCTTTGTTAGCGAGAGAATTGTTTAGACTTCTCCTAAACCATTATTTCTAAGCCAGGTGCCGATCATTTTCGTCGCTGATAAGACGGCTAAGGCTAAGGCCGTTACGCGAGCAGCCTAACCGTCGGAGTAGTTTTGCAGATCAGCTGGCCGTTGATGATGACCACCTATGCTCTATCACCTTGTATACATATTATATATACTCAATAAAGTCTTCGAATTATATTTATATATCGTGTTTGATTTACATATTAGCGGGTAAATACAACTATAAATAAATGTAGACATGCGATGGTTATCCTCCCTTCGTACGCAACTTAAATCACGGTCGTGTATATTGGGTTGCCGAGGGGTGATATATTCAGGCGCTACATATTGACTCCATTAGAAAGTACCATTATTCGGTAAACAGAAGAACGGTAAGATTTCGTGTGTTTAAAAGATTCCATATAAAAAACTGATGGTAATTTGAATCGTATACGTCGGTTCGGGACTTGCAAACCTCGCTAATAACTAATTTCGTTATAAATTAAAAATTCTGACGTATTTACCGCCATCTCGGGGGCGGTGGCTGTATTAGTTCGCTAGCGACTAGCGGAGTAACTCACCACATAGAATTATAGGAATCTAGAGAAGGACTAGCCGACCTCCATCGTTTCAGCCGTCGCACCCGAGATGGCGCCAGTCGTAGTGGAATTTAATAAATTTATAATTTCAATTATTTATCGAGTTTAATTCCGTTTTAACCTTTTTTTTACGGCAACGTTCCCATTCTATTCATATAGCAGACAATAAATTCTATCTATTAATCGTTTTAATACGCATTGTCATCTGCAGGAAGACGTCTTATTAAAGATTACGTACATACATCAGCAACTCACAATATGTGCCATACGTATCTAATACAATGTATTCCTTTAATATTAATTAGGTCAATAAACTAAATAATTAATTGGTATTTAATTATTTATTTACATAGTTTATTGACCTACAAGTGGAAATAAATCGAGAATTAAAAGGTAACTAGGTAAGTACTATAGTGAGTATTTGACGTTTTCAAATGAAAAACCGAAGATTTAGTTTACTTTTAAACAAATTCCGCACGAAAAACTGCTATAATTCTTAATTGTATGCTCTGTATAGCGAAATAGAATTGAATTTTTATTTGAATAAAATTAGTACGCCTAGTCGACGGCTGGGGGCAGCACAAGCGGATTTTGGGACGAGGATACGTTCACCTATGGCTGTTTACGTCGGTCTGGTGTCCCCGATTCGGATGACCTTGACCGATCGCTTATAATGCTAAAAACGCTTTAAATCCGTGTAGTATAGCCGTAACCCGAACGGTATCGTCGACAGGACACGCCTGCGCTACTATCTGGCACGGAACGGCACGCCGGAAGTGTTAATACGTCCAATTTACCTGGACACCAGGCGCGATGCCGGACGAAATTTCGCGCCCTTTTTCGAAGAGCGAAGTGACACTACCCTGGTCCGTCCGGCGGAGCGCAGAGCTCTTCCCTGCTCCCGGTTCGTATATTGGCTATGCTATAGAGATTTCGAGGTTATGTTCGCAATGAATCTGTTACGTATACCTTTATTCGTATTTTCTTAATTAGTTGTTGATTTTCTGAGGGGCCGGAGGTATCAGTATGGCCGGTGGATAGCCCTGCTTCCATCTAGGCCCGGAAACGCTAACGGAAAATCGTACCTTGCCTGTGAAAATAGCATGCGAAGTTGAGGGTTGTGGAAAAAACACAAACACAAACCTGCCTGAGCCGTTTGTTGACCGTGTTTCGCAGGATAATATGATGATGTTTAGAGGTACCTACATTTATTATACGATAGTAGTAGTAGTAGTAGTAGTAGTAGGACAATACGTAGTCTGTACTGCAATCGTTCAAATAAAATACTGCATCCTGCTGTACAATTTAAGTAGAGATAAGAAGTTGATATACCAAATGAACTGTACGGTCTTTCCTATTTCTTAACAAGACATAAGTTGTTTACGTGAATGTTGTAATGTAACGTTTAGGTACAATATGCTAGATATAGACTATAGAGGATCTGACGCATCATTAGAGCATCGTATGTAACCCTCAACCTTAGCGTTGGTTTCAGTTGTTCATAGGTAATGATTTTGCTACTGCATGCTCCCTAACTTTCTTGCTGCCTTTTTCATTACCTACGGACAGCTAGCACGGTGTAATATTGCAGATAACATCCTCACACGTAAAGGTGGGTGCTTATAGCTTTACGCTTCCTTCTTATTTGCAATCAGCTTAGACAGCAGTTAACACATCTATTAGATATGAATATGAATTTACAGCGTTGCTTGCTACCGCCAGGGGCGTCGAATGTAGTGCCGATCTTCCAGACTTGATGGATGGTTGGACGGACGGTTGGTTGCGATAACTTAGAGGGTTGAACTCTGCCTTCCTACTACGTACTACGTCATAGGTACTGCCGGGACCGTATATATGTAGAATGGAAATGGACGGAGACGAATGGTAGTAGGTACGAGCGGACTAGTCGGGCATTTGTAGAATTCTTAAACTCTCCTTTTAAACTGTTACAGATTGTTACTGATGGTCCTTTGGAGCGTCGGCGTCGTACCGAAGAGATTTCGGTCCTATCTCCCATAATGGCGGAGATATCGCGAGAGAAAACCTTTTTTTTAATAAGACGGCTGTTAATTACAAAATTGTTTGGACGTCCCCTAAACTGTTTCTAACACATGGCCCGTTCATTTTCGTCAATAATAAGACGGCTAACGCGGCCGTCAGGCGCGCCTAACCGCCTGATTAGTTTACGTAGATCAGCTAGCTATTGCCGATCTGTCTGGATATTTTGTTAATTATAAAATTGTTTGGACGTCCCCTAAACTGTTTCTAACACATGGCCCGTTCATTTTCGTCAATAATAAGACGGCTAACGCGGCCGTCAGGCGCGCCTAACCGCCTGATTAGTTTACGTAGATCAGCTAGCTATTGCCGATCTGTCTGGATATTTTGTTAATTATAAAATTGTTTGGACGTCCCCTAAACTGTTTCTAACACATGGCCCGTTCATTTTCGTCAATGATAAGACGGCTGCTAACGCGGACGTTAGGTGCGCGTCACCGCCTTGTTATAGTTTACGGAGTTCAACACATGGCTTCATTTTCGCTATTGCGACTGCGGCCCTGTCTGGAAGCTTTGTTAGCGTTAGAGAATTGTTTAGACTTCTCCTAAACCATTATTTCTAAGCCAGGTGCCGATCATTTTCGTCGCTGATAAGACGGCTAAGGCTAAGGCCGTTACGCGAGCAGCCTAACCGTCGGAGTAGTTTTGCAGATCAGCTGGCCGTTGATGATGACCACCTATGCTCTATCACCTTGTATACATATTATATATACTCAATAAAGACTTCGAATTATATTTATATATCGTGTTTGATTTACATATTAGCGGGTAAATACAACTATAAATAAATGTAGACATGCGATGGTTATCCTCCCTTCGTACGCAACTTAAATCACGGTCGTGTATATTGGGTTGCCGAGGGGTGATATATTCAGGCGCTACATATTGACTCCATTAGAAAGTACCATTATTCGGTAAACAGAAGAACGGTAAGATTTCGTGTGTTTAAAAGATTCCATATAAAAAACTGATGGTAATTTGAATCGTATACGTCGGTTCGGGACTTGCAAACCTCGCTAATAACTAATTTCGTTATAAATTAAAAATTCTGACGTATTTACCGCCATCTCGGGGGCGGTGGCTGTATTAGTTCGCTAGCGACTAGCGGAGTAACTCACCACATAGAATTATAGGAATCTAGAGAAGGACTAGCCGACCTCCATCGTTTCAGCCGTCGCACCCGAGATGGCGCCAGTCGTAGTGGAATTTAATAAATTTATAATTTCAATTATTTATCGAGTTTAATTCCGTTTTAACCTTTTTTACGGCAACGTTCCCATTCTATTCATATAGCAGACAATAAATTCTATCTATTAATCGTTTTAATACGCATTGTCATCTGCAGGAAGACGTCTTATTAAAGATTACGTACATACATCAGCAACTCACAATATGTGCCATACGTATCTAATACAATGTATTCCTTTAATATTAATTAGGTCAATAAACTAAATAATTAATTGGTATTTAATTATTTATTTACATAGTTTATTGACCTACAAGTGGAAATAAATCGAGAATTAAAAGGTAACTAGGTAAGTACTATAGTGAGTATTTGACGTTTTCAAATGAAAAACCGAAGATTTAGTTTACTTTTAAACAAATTCCGCACGAAAAACTGCTATAATTCTTAATTGTATGCTCTGTATAGCGAAATAGAATTGAATTTTTATTTGAATAAAATTAGTACGCCTAGTCGACGGCTGGGGGCAGCACAAGCGGATTTTGGGACGAGGATACGTTCACCTATGGCTGTTTACGTCGGTCTGGTGTCCCCGATTCGGATGACCTTGACCGATCGCTTATAATGCTAAAAACGCTTTAAATCCGTGTAGTATAGCCGTAACCCGAACGGTATCGTCGACAGGACACGCCTGCGCTACTATCTGGCACGGAACGGCACGCCGGAAGTGTTAATACGTCCAATTTACCTGGACACCAGGCGCGATGCCGGACGAAATTTCGCGCCCTTTTTCGAAGAGCGAAGTGACACTACCCTGGTCCGTCCGGCGGAGCGCAGAGCTCTTCCCTGCTCCCGGTTCGTATATTGGCTATGCTATAGAGATTTCGAGGTTATGTTCGCAATGAATCTGTTACGTATACCTTTATTCGTATTTTCTTAATTAGTTGTTGATTTTCTGAGGGGCCGGAGGTATCAGTATGGCCGGTGGATAGCCCTGCTTCCATCTAGGCCCGGAAACGCTAACGGAAAATCGTACCTTGCCTGTGAAAATAGCATGCGAAGTTGAGGGTTGTGGAAAAAACACAAACACAAACCTGCCTGAGCCGTTTGTTGACCGTGTTTCGCAGGATAATATGATGATGTTTAGAGGTACCTACATTTATTATACGATAGTAGTAGTAGTAGTAGTAGTTGAGGACACAATACGTAGTCTGTACTGCAATCGTTCAAATAAAATACTGCATCCTGCTGTACAATTTAAGTAGAGATAAGAAGTTGATATACCAAATGAACTGTACGGTCTTTCCTATTTCTTAACAAGACATAAGTTGTTTACGTGAATGTTGTAATGTAACGTTTAGGTACAATATGCTAGATATAGACTATAGAGGATCTGACGCATCATTAGAGCATCGTATGTAACCCTTAACCTTAGCGTTGGTTTCAGTTGTTCATAGGTAATGATTTTGCTACTGCATGCTCCCTAACTTTCTTGCTGCCTTTTTCATTACCTACGGACAGCTAGCACGGTGTAATATTGCAGATAACATCCTCACACGTAAAGGTGGGTGCTTATAGCTTTACGCTTCCTTCTTATTTGCAATCAGCTTAGACAGCAGTTAACACATCTATTAGATATGAATATGAATTTACAGCGTTGCTTGCTACCGCCAGGGGCGTCGAATGTAGTGCCGATCTTCCAGACTTGATGGATGGTTGGACGGACGGTTGGTTGCGATAACTTAGAGGGTTGAACTCTGCCTTCCTACTACGTACTACGTCATAGGTACTGCCGGGACCGTATATATGTAGAATGGAAATGGACGGAGACGAATGGTAGTAGGTACGAGCGGACTAGTCGGGCATTTGTAGAATTCTTAAACTCTCCTTTTAAACTGTTACAGATTGTTACTGATGGTCCTTTGGAGCGTCGGCGTCGTACCGAAGAGATTTCGGTCCTATCTCCCATAATGGCGGAGATATCGCGAGAGAAAACCTTTTTTTTCAGTTAATTATCTGTCTGGAAAATTGTTTGGACGTCCCCTAAACTGTTTCTAACACATGGCCCGTCAATAAACTGTTTCTAACACATGGCCCGTTCATTTTCGTCAATAATAAGACGGCCGCGGCCGTCAGGCGCGCCTAACCGCCTGATTAGTTTACGGCCGTCAGGCGCGCCTAACCGCCTGATTAGTTTACGTAGATCAGCTAGCTATTGCCGATCTGTCTGGATATTTTGTTAATTATAAAATTGTTTGGACGTCCCCTAAACTGTTTCTAACACATGGCCCGTTCATTTTCGTCAATAATAAGACGGCTAACGCGGCCGTCAGGCGCGCCTAACCGCCTGATTAGTTTACGTAGATCAGCTAGCTATTGCCGATCTGTCTGGATATTTTGTTAATTATAAAATTGTTTGGACGTCCCCTAAACTGTTTCTAACACATGGGCCGTTCATTTTCGTCAATGATAAGACGGCTGCTAACGCGGACGTTAGGTGCGCGTCACCGCCTGCATAGTTTACGGAGTTCAGCTAGCTATTGCGACTGCGGCCCTGTCTGGAAGCTTTGTTAGCGAGAGAATTGTTTAGACCTCTCCTAAACCATTATTTCTAAGCCAGGTGCCGATCATTTTCGTCGCTGATAAGACGGCTAAGGCAGGCCGTTACGCGAGCAGCCTAACCGTCGGAGTAGTTTTGCAGATCAGCTGGCCGTTGATGATGACCACCTATGCTCTATCACCTTGTATACATATTATATATACTCAATAAAGTCTTCGAATTATATTTATATATCGTGTTTGATTTACATATTAGCGGGTAAATACAACTATAAATAAATGTAGACATGCGATGGTTATCCTCCCTTCGTACGCAACTTAAATCACGGTCGTGTATATTGGGTTGCCGAGGGGTGATATATTCAGGCGCTACATATTGACTCCATTAGAAAGTACCATTATTCGGTAAACAGAAGAACGGTAAGATTTCGTGTGTTTAAAAGATTCCATATAAAAAACTGATGGTAATTTGAATCGTATACGTCGGTTCGGGACTTGCAAACCTCGCTAATAACTAATTTCGTTATAAATTAAAAATTCTGACGTATTTACCGCCATCTCGGGGGCGGTGGCTGTATTAGTTCGCTAGCGACTAGCGGAGTAACTCACCACATAGAATTATAGGAATCTAGAGAAGGACTAGCCGACCTCCATCGTTTCAGCCGTCGCACCCGAGATGGCGCCAGTCGTAGTGGAATTTAATAAATTTATAATTTCAATTATTTATCGAGTTTAATTCCGTTTTAACCTTTTTTTACGGCAACGTTCCCATTCTATTCATATAGCAGACAATAAATTCTATCTATTAATCGTTTTAATACGCATTGTCATCTGCAGGAAGACGTCTTATTAAAGATTACGTACATACATCAGCAACTCACAATATGTGCCATACGTATCTAATACAATGTATTCCTTTAATATTAATTAGGTCAATAAACTAAATAATTAATTGGTATTTAATTATTTATTTACATAGTTTATTGACCTACAAGTGGAAATAAATCGAGAATTAAAAGGTAACTAGGTAAGTACTATAGTGAGTATTTGACGTTTTCAAATGAAAAACCGAAGATTTAGTTTACTTTTAAACAAATTCCGCACGAAAAACTGCTATAATTCTTAATTGTATGCTCTGTATAGCGAAATAGAATTGAATTTTTATTTGAATAAAATTAGTACGCCTAGTCGACGGCTGGGGGCAGCACAAGCGGATTTTGGGACGAGGGTACGTTCACCTATGGCTGTTTACGTCGGTCTGGTGTCCCCGATTCGGATGACCTTGACCGATCGCTTATAATGCTAAAAACGCTTTAAATCCGTGTAGTATAGCCGTAACCCGAACGGTATCGTCGACAGGACACGCCTGCGCTACTATCTGGCACGGAACGGCACGCCGGAAGTGTTAATACGTCCAATTTACCTGGACACCAGGCGCGATGCCGGACGAAATTTCGCGCCCTTTTTCGAAGAGCGAAGTGACACTACCCTGGTCCGTCCGGCGGAGCGCAGAGCTCTTCCCTGCTCCCGGTTCGTATATTGGCTATGCTATAGAGATTTCGAGGTTATGTTCGCAATGAATCTGTTACGTATACCTTTATTCGTATTTTCTTAATTAGTTGTTGATTTTCTGAGGGGCCGGAGGTATCAGTATGGCCGGTGGATAGCCCTGCTTCCATCTAGGCCCGGAAACGCTAACGGAAAATCGTACCTTGCCTGTGAAAATAGCATGCGAAGTTGAGGGTTGTGGAAAAAACACAAACACAAACCTGCCTGAGCCGTTTGTTGACCGTGTTTCGCAGGATAATATGATGATGTTTAGAGGTACCTACATTTATTATACGATAGTAGTAGTAGTAGTAGTAGTTGAGGACAATACGTAGTCTGTACTGCAATCGTTCAAATAAAATACTGCATCCTGCTGTACAATTTAAGTAGAGATAAGAAGTTGATATACCAAATGAACTGTACGGTCTTTCCTATTTCTTAACAAGACATAAGTTGTTTACGTGAATGTTGTAATGTAACGTTTAGGTACAATATGCTAGATATAGACTATAGAGGATCTGACGCATCATTAGAGCATCGTATGTAACCCTCAACCTTAGCGTTGGTTTCAGTTGTTCATAGGTAATGATTTTGCTACTGCATGCTCCCTAACTTTCTTGCTGCCTTTTTCATTACCTACGGACAGCTAGCACGGTGTAATATTGCAGATAACATCCTCACACGTAAAGGTGGGTGCTTATAGCTTTACGCTTCCTTCTTATTTGCAATCAGCTTAGACAGCAGTTAACACATCTATTAGATATGAATATGAATTTACAGCGTTGCTTGCTACCGCCAGGGGCGTCGAATGTAGTGCCGATCTTCCAGACTTGATGGATGGTTGGACGGACGGTTGGTTGCGATAACTTAGAGGGTTGAACTCTGCCTTCCTACTACGTACTACGTCATAGGTACTGCCGGGACCGTATATATGTAGAATGGAAATGGACGGAGACGAATGGTAGTAGGTACGAGCGGACTAGTCGGGCATTTGTAGAATTCTTAAACTCTCCTTTTAAACTGTTACAGATTGTTACTGATGGTCCTTTGGAGCGTCGGCGTCGTACCGAAGAGATTTCGGTCCTATCTCCCATAATGGCGGAGATATCGCGAGAGAAAACCTTTTTTTTTGTTAATTACAAAATTGTTTGGACGTCCCCTAAACTGTTTCTAACACATGGCCCGTTCATTTTCGTCAATAATAAGAGAAAACCTGTTTTTTTTACGTTAATTATTGCCGATCTGTCTGGATATTTTGTTAATTATAAAATTGTTTGGACGTCCCCTAAACTGTTTCTAACACATGGCCCGTTCATTTTCGTCAATAATAAGACGGCTAACGCGGCCGTCAGGCGCGCCTAACCGCCTGATTAGTTTACGTAGATCAGCTAGCTATTGCCGATCTGTCTGGATATTTTGTTAATTATAAAATTGTTTGGACGTCCCCTAAACTGTTTCTAACACATGGCCCGTTCATTTTCGTCAATAATAAGACGGCTAACGCGGCCGTCAGGCGCGCCTAACCGCCTGATTAGTTTACGTAGATCAGCTAGCTATTGCCGATCTGTCTGGATATTTTGTTAATTATAAAATTGTTTGGACGTCCCCTAAACTGTTTCTAACACATGGCCCGTTCATTTTCGTCAATAATAAGACGGCTAACGCGGCCGTCAGGCGCGCCTAACCGCCTGATTAGTTTACGTAGATCAGCTAGCTATTGCCGATCTGTCTGGATATTTTGTTAATTATAAAATTGTTTGGACGTCCCCTAAACTGTTTCTAACACATGGGCCGTTCATTTTCGTCAATGATAAGACGGCTGCTAACGCGGACGTTAGGTGCGCGTCACCGCCTGCATAGTTTACGGAGTTCAGCTAGCTATTGCGACTGCGGCCCTGTCTGGAAGCTTTGTTAGCGAGAGAATTGTTTAGACTTCTCCTAAACCATTATTTCTAAGCCAGGTGCCGATCATTTTCGTCGCTGATAAGACGGCTAAGGCTAAGGCCGTTACGCGAGCAGCCTAACCGTCGGAGTAGTTTTGCAGATCAGCTGGCCGTTGATGATGACCACCTATGCTCTATCACCTTGTATACATATTATATATACTCAATAAAGTCTTCGAATTATATTTATATATCGTGTTTGATTTACATATTAGCGGGTAAATACAACTATAAATAAATGTAGACATGCGATGGTTATCCTCCCTTCGTACGCAACTTAAATCACGGTCGTGTATATTGGGTTGCCGAGGGGTGATATATTCAGGCGCTACATATTGACTCCATTAGAAAGTACCATTATTCGGTAAACAGAAGAACGGTAAGATTTCGTGTGTTTAAAAGATTCCATATAAAAAACTGATGGTAATTTGAATCGTATACGTCGGTTCGGGACTTGCAAACCTCGCTAATAACTAATTTCGTTATAAATTAAAAATTCTGACGTATTTACCGCCATCTCGGGGGCGGTGGCTGTATTAGTTCGCTAGCGACTAGCGGAGTAACTCACCACATAGAATTATAGGAATCTAGAGAAGGACTAGCCGACCTCCATCGTTTCAGCCGTCGCACCCGAGATGGCGCCAGTCGTAGTGGAATTTAATAAATTTATAATTTCAATTATTTATCGAGTTTAATTCCGTTTTAACCTTTTTTTACGGCAACGTTCCCATTCTATTCATATAGCAGACAATAAATTCTATCTATTAATCGTTTTAATACGCATTGTCATCTGCAGGAAGACGTCTTATTAAAGATTACGTACATACATCAGCAACTCACAATATGTGCCATACGTATCTAATACAATGTATTCCTTTAATATTAATTAGGTCAATAAACTAAATAATTAATTGGTATTTAATTATTTATTTACATAGTTTATTGACCTACAAGTGGAAATAAATCGAGAATTAAAAGGTAACTAGGTAAGTACTATAGTGAGTATTTGACGTTTTCAAATGAAAAACCGAAGATTTAGTTTACTTTTAAACAAATTCCGCACGAAAAACTGCTATAATTCTTAATTGTATGCTCTGTATAGCGAAATAGAATTGAATTTTTATTTGAATAAAATTAGTACGCCTAGTCGACGGCTGGGGGCAGCACAAGCGGATTTTGGGACGAGGATACGTTCACCTATGGCTGTTTACGTCGGTCTGGTGTCCCCGATTCGGATGACCTTGACCGATCGCTTATAATGCTAAAAACGCTTTAAATCCGTGTAGTATAGCCGTAACCCGAACGGTATCGTCGACAGGACACGCCTGCGCTACTATCTGGCACGGAACGGCACGCCGGAAGTGTTAATACGTCCAATTTACCTGGACACCAGGCGCGATGCCGGACGAAATTTCGCGCCCTTTTTCGAAGAGCGAAGTGACACTACCCTGGTCCGTCCGGCGGAGCGCAGAGCTCTTCCCTGCTCCCGGTTCGTATATTGGCTATGCTATAGAGATTTCGAGGTTATGTTCGCAATGAATCTGTTACGTATACCTTTATTCGTATTTTCTTAATTAGTTGTTGATTTTCTGAGGGGCCGGAGGTATCAGTATGGCCGGTGGATAGCCCTGCTTCCATCTAGGCCCGGAAACGCTAACGGAAAATCGTACCTTGCCTGTGAAAATAGCATGCGAAGTTGAGGGTTGTGGAAAAAACACAAACACAAACCTGCCTGAGCCGTTTGTTGACCGTGTTTCGCAGGATAATATGATGATGTTTAGAGGTACCTACATTTATTATACGATAGTAGTAGTAGTAGTAGTAGTTGAGGACAATACGTAGTCTGTACTGCAATCGTTCAAATAAAATACTGCATCCTGCTGTACAATTTAAGTAGAGATAAGAAGTTGATATACCAAATGAACTGTACGGTCTTTCCTATTTCTTAACAAGACATAAGTTGTTTACGTGAATGTTGTAATGTAACGTTTAGGTACAATATGCTAGATATAGACTATAGAGGATCTGACGCATCATTAGAGCATCGTATGTAACCCTCAACCTTAGCGTTGGTTTCAGTTGTTCATAGGTAATGATTTTGCTACTGCATGCTCCCTAACTTTCTTGCTGCCTTTTTCATTACCTACGGACAGCTAGCACGGTGTAATATTGCAGATAACATCCTCACACGTAAAGGTGGGTGCTTATAGCTTTACGCTTCCTTCTTATTTGCAATCAGCTTAGACAGCAGTTAACACATCTATTAGATATGAATATGAATTTACAGCGTTGCTTGCTACCGCCAGGGGCGTCGAATGTAGTGCCGATCTTCCAGACTTGATGGATGGTTGGACGGACGGTTGGTTGCGATAACTTAGAGGGTTGAACTCTGCCTTCCTACTACGTACTACGTCATAGGTACTGCCGGGACCGTATATATGTAGAATGGAAATGGACGGAGACGAATGGTAGTAGGTACGAGCGGACTAGTCGGGCATTTGTAGAATTCTTAAACTCTCCTTTTAAACTGTTACAGATTGTTACTGATGGTCCTTTGGAGCGTCGGCGTCGTACCGAAGAGATTTCGGTCCTATCTCCCATAATGGCGGAGATATCGCGAGAGAAAACCTTTTTTTTTGTTAATTACAAAATTGTTTGGACGTCCCCTAAACTGTTTCTAACACATGGCCCGTTCATTTTCGTCAATAATAAGACGGCTAACGCGGCCGTCAGACGCGCCTAACCGCCTGATTAGTTTACGTAGATCAGCTAGCTATTGCCGATCTGTCTGGATATTTTGTTAATTATAAAATTGTTTGGACGTCCCCTAAACTGTTTCTAACACATGGCCCGTTCATTTTCGTCAATAATAAGACGGCTAACGCGGCCGTCAGGCGCGCCTAACCGCCTGATTAGTTTACGTAGATCAGCTAGCTATTGCCGATCTGTCTGGATATTTTGTTAATTATAAAATTGTTTGGACGTCCCCTAAACTGTTTCTAACACATGGCCCGTTCATTTTCGTCAATAATAAGACGGCTAACGCGGCCGTCAGGCGCGCCTAACCGCCTGATTAGTTTCTGTCTGAGATCAGCTAGCTACGTCTGGATATTTTGTTAATTATAAAATTGTTTGGACGTCCCCTAAACTGTTTCTAACACATGGCCCGTTCATTTTCGTCAATAATAAGACGAACGCGGCCGTCTGTCTGGAGCTATCTGTCTTTTTTGTTAATTATAAAATTGTTTGGACGTCCCCTAAACTGTTTCTAACACATGGCCCGTTCATTTTCGTCAATGATAAGACGGCTAACGCGGCCGTCACGCGCGCTATTGCGACTGCCCCTAACCGTTAGCTTGATTAGTTTACGTAGATCAGCTAGCCGTTGCCGATCTGTCACCTGGATATTTTATTATACTCAAAAAGTTTGGATTATATTTATATATCGTGTTTGATTTACTAAGCACATGGCCCGACATCATTTATCGTCCCTAATAAATCACGGTCGTGTATATTGGGTTGCCGAGGGGTGATATATTCAGGCGCTACATATTGACTCCATTAGAAAGTACCATTATTCGGTAAACAGAAGAACGGTAAGATTTCGTGTGTTTAAAAGATTCCATATAAAAAACTGATGGTAATTTGAATCGTATACGTCGGTTCGGGACTTGCAAACCTCGCTAATAACTAATTTCGTTATAAATTAAAAATTCTGACGTATTTACCGCCATCTCGGGGGCGGTGGCTGTATTAGTTCGCTAGCGACTAGCGGAGTAACTCACCATAGAATTATAGGAATCTAGAGAAGGACTAGCCGACCTCCATCGTTTCAGCCGTCGCACCCAGATGGCGCCAGTCGTAGTGGAATTTAATAAATTTATAATTTCAATTATTTATCGAGTTTAATTCCGCCTTAACCTTTTTTTACGGCAACGTTCCCATTCTATTCATATGTCTGGAATAAATTCTATCTATTAAATCGTTTTAACGTCTCCATTGTCATCTGCAGGAAGACGTCGATATTTTCGTCAATGATAAGACATCAGCTAACTCACAATATGTGCCATACGCCTCTAACCGTCGGATGTATTCCTTTAATATTAATTAGGTCAATAAACTAAATAATTAATTGGTATTTAATTATATTTATTTACGTAGTTTGATGACCTACAAGTGGTTAAATAAATCGATAAATAACTGGTAAGTGGCTATAGTGAGTATTTGACGTTTTCAAATTGTAAACCGAAGATTTAGTTTACTTTTAAACAAATTCCGCAATTAAAAACTGCTATAATTCTTAATTGTATGCTATTGTATAGCGAAATAGAAATAATTTTTATTTGAATAAAATTAGTACGCCTAGTCGACGGCTGGGGGCAATCACGGTGCGGTTTTTGGGACCAGGATAAAAAACCTATGGCTGTTTGACGTCGGTCTGGTACCATCGATTCGGATAACTTGAAAACCGATCGCTTATAATGCTAAAAAGATTTAAATCCGTGTAGTATTCTGACGTAACGTATACGAACGGTATCGTCGACAGGACACGCCTGCGCTACTATCTGGCACGGAACGGCACGCCGGAAGTGTTAACGTCCAATTTACCTGGACACCAGGCGCGATGCCGGACGAAATTTCGCGCCCTTTCGAAGAGCGAAGTGACACTACCCTGGTCCGTCCGGCGGAGCGCAGCCGTCCTGCTCCCGGTTCGATATTGGCTATGCTATGGAATTTAATAAATTTATAATTTCAATTATTTATCGAGTTTAATTCCGTTTTCTTACCTTTTGTTACGGCAACGTTCCCATTCTATTCATATAGCAGACAATAAATTCTATCTATTAATCGTTTTAATACGCAAAATCGTCATCTGCAGGAAGACGTCTTATTAAAGATTACGTACATACATCAGCAACTCACAATATGTGCCATACGTATCTAATACAATGTATTCCTTTAATATTAATTAGGTCAATAAACTAAATAATTAATTGGTATTTAATTATTTATTTACATAGTTTATTGACCTACAAATGTGGAAATAAATCGAGAATTAAAAGGTAACTAGGTAAGTACTATAGTGAGTATTTGACGTTTTCAAATGAAAAACCGAAGATTTAGTTTACTTTTAAACAAATTCCGCACGAAAAACTGCTATAATTCTTAATTGTATGCTCTGTATAGCGAAATAGAATTGAATTTTTATTTGAATAAAATTAGTACGCCTAGTCGACGGCTGGGGGCAGCACAAGCGGATTTTGGGACGAGGATACGTTCACCTATGGCTGTTTACGTCGGTCTGGTGTCCCCGATTCGGATGACCTTGACCGATCGCTTATAATGCTAAAAACGCTTTAAATCCGTGTAGTATAGCCGTAATCCGAACGGTATCGTCGACAGGACACGCCTGCGCTACTATCTGGCACGGAACGGCACGCCGGAAGTGTTAATACGTCCAATTTACCTGGACACCAGGCGCGATGCCGGACGAAATTTCGCGCCCTTTTTCGAAGAGCGAAGTGACACTACCCTGGTCCGTCCGGCGGAGCGCAGAGCTCTTCCCTGCTCCCGGTTCGTATATTGGCTATGCTATAGAGATTTCGAGGTTATGTTCGCAATGAATCTGTTACGTATACCTTTATTCGTATTTTCTTAATTAGTTGTTGATTTTCTGAGGGGCCGGAGGTATCAGTATGGCCGGTGGATAGCCCTGCTTCCATCTAGGCCCGGAAACGCTAACGGAAAATCGTACCTTGCCTGTGAAAATAGCATGCGAAGTTGAGGGTTGTGGAAAAAACACAAACACAAACCTGCCTGAGCCGTTTGTTGACCGTGTTTCGCAGGATAATATGATGATGTTTAGAGGTACCTACATTTATTATACGATAGTAGTAGTAGTAGTAGTAGTTGAGGACAATATTGTCTGTACTGCAATCGTTCAAATAAAATACTGCATCCTGCTGTACAATTTAAGTAGAGATAAGAAGTTGATATACCAAATGAACTGTACGGTCTTTCCTATTTCTTAACAAGACATAAGTTGTTTACGTGAATGTTGTAATGTAACGTTTAGGTACAATATGCTAGATATAGACTATAGAGGATCTGACGCATCATTAGAGCATCGTATGTAACCCTCAACCTTAGCGTTGGTTTCAGTTGTTCATAGGTAATGATTTTGCTACTGCATGCTCCCTAACTTTCTTGCTGCCTTTTTCATTACCTACGGACAGCTAGCACGGTGTAATATTGCAGATAACATCCTCACACGTAAAGGTGGGTGCTTATAGCTTTACGCTTCCTTCTTATTTGCAATCAGCTTAGACAGCAGTTAACACATCTATTAGATATGAATATGAATTTACAGCGTTGCTTGCTACCGCCAGGGGCGTCGAATGTAGTGCCGATCTTCCAGACTTGATGGATGGTTGGACGGACGGTTGGTTGCGATAACTTAGAGGGTTGAACTCTGCCTTCCTACTACGTACTACGTCATAGGTACTGCCGGGACCGTATATATGTAGAATGGAAATGGACGGAGACGAATGGTAGTAGGTACGAGCGGACTAGTCGGGCATTTGTAGAATTCTTAAACTCTCCTTTTAAACTGTTACAGATTGTTACTGATGGTCCTTTGGAGCGTCGGCGTCGTACCGAAGAGATTTCGGTCCTATCTCCCATAATGGCGGAGATATCGCGAGAGAAAACCTTTTTTTGTTAATTACAAAATTGTTTGGACGTCCACTAAACTGTTTCTAACACATGGCCCGTTCATTTTCGTCAATAATAAGACGGCTAACGCGGCCGTCAGACGCGCCTAACCGCCTGATTAGTTTACGTAGATCAGCTAGCTATTGCCGATCTGTCTGGATATTTTGTTAATTATAAAATTGTTTGGACGTCCCCTAAACTGTTTCTAACACATGGCCCGTTCATTTTCGTCAATAATAAGACGGCTAACGCGGCCGTCAGGCGCGCCTAACCGCCTGATTAGTTTACGTAGATCAGCTAGCTATTGCCGATCTGTCTGGATATTTTGTTAATTATAAAATTGTTTGGACGTCCCCTAAACTGTTTCTAACACATGGCCCGTTCATTTTCGTCAATAATAAGACGGCTAACGCGGCCGTTGCGCCTAACCGATTAGTTTACGTAGATCAGCTAGCTATTGCCGATTTGTCTGGATATTTTGTTAATTATAAAATTGTTTGGACGTCCCCTAAACTGTTTCTAACACATGGCCCGTTCATTTTCGTCAATAATAAGACGGCTAACGCGGCCGTCAGCGCCTAACGCCTGCCGTAATCAGCCGCCTGATTAGGATATTTACGTCCCCTAAACTGATTTCTAACACATGGCCCGTTCATTTTCGTCAATAATAAGACGGCTGCGGCCGATCTGTCGTAGATCAGGCTATATTTTGTTAATTATAAAATTGTTTGGACGTCCCCTAAACTGTTTCTAACACATGGCCCGTTCATTTTCGTCAATAATAAGACGGCTAACGCGGCCGTCAGGCGCGCCTAACCGCCTGATTAGTTTACGTAGATCAGCTAGCTATTGCCGATCTGTCTGGATATTTTGTTAATTATAAAATTGTTTGGACGTCCCCTAAACTGTTTCTAACACATGGCCCGTTCATTTTCGTCAATAATAAGACGGCTAACGCGGCCGTCAGGCGCGCCTAACCGCCTGATTAGTTTACGTAGATCAGCTAGCTATTGCCGATCTGTCTGGATATTTTGTTAATTATAAAATTGTTTGGACGTCCCCTAAACTGTTTCTAACACATGGCCGTTCATTTTCGTCAATAATAAGACGGCTAACGCGGCCGTCAGGCGCGCCTAACCGCCTGATTAGTTTACGTAGATCAGCTAGCTATTGCCGATCTGTCTGGATATTTTGTTAATTATAAAATTGTTTGGACGTCCCCTAAACTGTTTCTAACACATGGGCCGTTCATTTTCGTCAATGATAAGACGGCTGCTAACGCGGACGTTAGGTGCGCGTCACCGCCTGCATAGTTTACGGAGTTCAGCTAGCTATTGCGACTGCGGCCCTGTCTGGAAGCTTTGTTAGCGAGAGAATTGTTTAGACCTCTCCTAAACCATTATTTCTAAGCCAGGTGCCGATCATTTTCGTCGCTGATAAGACGGCTAAGGCTAAGGCCGTTACGCGAGCAGCCTAACCGTCGGAGTAGTTTTGCAGATCAGCTGGCCGTTGATGATGACCACCTATGCTCTATCACCTTGTATACATATTATATATACTCAATAAAGTCTTCGAATTATATTTATATATCGTGTTTGATTTACATATTAGCGGGTAAATACAACTATAAATAAATGTAGACATGCGATGGTTATCCTCCCTTCGTACGCAACTTAAATCACGGTCGTGTATATTGGGTTGCCGAGGGGTGATATATTCAGGCGCTACATATTGACTCCATTAGAAAGTACCATTATTCGGTAAACAGAAGAACGGTAAGATTTCGTGTGTTTAAAAGATTCCATATAAAAAACTGATGGTAATTTGAATCGTATACGTCGGTTCGGGACTTGCAAACCTCGCTAATAACTAATTTCGTTATAAATTAAAAATTCTGACGTATTTACCGCCATCTCGGGGGCGGTGGCTGTATTAGTTCGCTAGCGACTAGCGGAGTAACTCACCACATAGAATTATAGGAATCTAGAGAAGGACTAGCCGACCTCCATCGTTTCAGCCGTCGCACCCGAGATGGCGCCAGTCGTAGTGGAATTTAATAAATTTATAATTTCAATTATTTATCGAGTTTAATTCCGTTTTAACCTTTTTTTACGGCAACGTTCCCATTCTATTCATATAGCAGACAATAAATTCTATCTATTAATCGTTTTAATACGCATTGTCATCTGCAGGAAGACGTCTTATTAAAGATTACGTACATACATCAGCAACTCACAATATGTGCCATACGTATCTAATACAATGTATTCCTTTAATATTAATTAGGTCAATAAACTAAATAATTAATTGGTATTTAATTATTTATTTACATAGTTTATTGACCTACAAGTGGAAATAAATCGAGAATTAAAAGGTAACTAGGTAAGTACTATAGTGAGTATTTGACGTTTTCAAATGAAAAACCGAAGATTTAGTTTACTTTTAAACAAATTCCGCACGAAAAACTGCTATAATTCTTAATTGTATGCTCTGTATAGCGAAATAGAATTGAATTTTTATTTGAATAAAATTAGTACGCCTAGTCGACGGCTGGGGGCAGCACAAGCGGATTTTGGGACGAGGATACGTTCACCTATGGCTGTTTACGTCGGTCTGGTGTCCCCGATTCGGATGACCTTGACCGATCGCTTATAATGCTAAAAACGCTTTAAATCCGTGTAGTATAGCCGTAACCCGAACGGTATCGTCGACAGGACACGCCTGCGCTACTATCTGGCACGGAACGGCACGCCGGAAGTGTTAATACGTCCAATTTACCTGGACACCAGGCGCGATGCCGGACGAAATTTCGCGCCCTTTTTCGAAGAGCGAAGTGACACTACCCTGGTCCGTCCGGCGGAGCGCAGAGCTCTTCCCTGCTCCCGGTTCGTATATTGGCTATGCTATAGAGATTTCGAGGTTATGTTCGCAATGAATCTGTTACGTATACCTTTATTCGTATTTTCTTAATTAGTTGTTGATTTTCTGAGGGGCCGGAGGTATCAGTATGGCCGGTGGATAGCCCTGCTTCCATCTAGGCCCGGAAACGCTAACGGAAAATCGTACCTTGCCTGTGAAAATAGCATGCGAAGTTGAGGGTTGTGGAAAAAACACAAACACAAACCTGCCTGAGCCGTTTGTTGACCGTGTTTCGCAGGATAATATGATGATGTTTAGAGGTACCTACATTTATTATACGATAGTAGTAGTAGTAGTAGTAGTTGAGGACAATACGTAGTCTGTACTGCAATCGTTCAAATAAAATACTGCATCCTGCTGTACAATTTAAGTAGAGATAAGAAGTTGATATACCAAATGAACTGTACGGTCTTTCCTATTTCTTAACAAGACATAAGTTGTTTACGTGAATGTTGTAATGTAACGTTTAGGTACAATATGCTAGATATAGACTATAGAGGATCTGACGCATCATTAGAGCATCGTATGTAACCCTCAACCTTAGCGTTGGTTTCAGTTGTTCATAGGTAATGATTTTGCTACTGCATGCTCCCTAACTTTCTTGCTGCCTTTTTCATTACCTACGGACAGCTAGCACGGTGTAATATTGCAGATAACATCCTCACACGTAAAGGTGGGTGCTTATAGCTTTACGCTTCCTTCTTATTTGCAATCAGCTTAGACAGCAGTTAACACATCTATTAGATATGAATATGAATTTACAGCGTTGCTTGCTACCGCCAGGGGCGTCGAATGTAGTGCCGATCTTCCAGACTTGATGGATGGTTGGACGGACGGTTGGTTGCGATAACTTAGAGGGTTGAACTCTGCCTTCCTACTACGTACTACGTCATAGGTACTGCCGGGACCGTATATATGTAGAATGGAAATGGACGGAGACGAATGGTAGTAGGTACGAGCGGACTAGTCGGGCATTTGTAGAATTCTTAAACTCTCCTTTTAAACTGTTACAGATTGTTACTGATGGTCCTTTGGAGCGTCGGCGTCGTACCGAAGAGATTTCGGTCCTATCTCCCATAATGGCGGAGATATCGCGAGAAAAAACCTTTTTTTTTTGTTAATTACAAAATTGTTTGGACGTCCACTAAACTGTTTCTAACACATGGCCCGTTCATTTTCGTCAATAATAAGACGGCTAACGCGGCCGTCAGACGCGCCTAACCGCCTGATTAGTTTACGTAGATCAGCTAGCTATTGCCGATCTGTCTGGATATTTTGTTAATTATAAAATTGTTTGGACGTCCCCTAAACTGTTTCTAACACATGGCCCGTTCATTTTCGTCAATAATAAGACGGCTAACGCGGCCGTCAGGCGCGCCTAACCGCCTGATTAGTTTACGTAGATCAGCTAGCTATTGCCGATCTGTCTGGATATTTTGTTAATTATAAAATTGTTTGGACGTCCCCTAAACTGTTTCTAACACATGGGCCGTTCATTTTCGTCAATGATAAGACGGCTGCTAACGCGGACGTTAGGTGCGCGTCACCGCCTGCATAGTTTACGGAGTTCAGCTAGCTATTGCGACTGCGGCCCTGTCTGGAAGCTTTGTTAGCGAGAGAATTGTTTAGACCTCCCCTAAACCATTATTTCTAAGCCAGGTGCCGATCATTTTCGTCGCTGATAAGACGGCTAAGGCTAAGGCCGTTACGCGAGCAGCCTAACCGTCGGAGTAGTTTTGCAGATCAGCTGGCCGTTGATGATGACCACCTATGCTCTATCACCTTGTATACATATTATATATACTCAATAAAGTCTTCGAATTATATTTATATATCGTGTTTGATTTACATATTAGCGGGTAAATACAACTATAAATAAATGTAGACATGCGATGGTTATCCTCCCTTCGTACGCAACTTAAATCACGGTCGTGTATATTGGGTTGCCGAGGGGTGATATATTCAGGCGCTACATATTGACTCCATTAGAAAGTACCATTATTCGGTAAACAGAAGAACGGTAAGATTTCGTGTGTTTAAAAGATTCCATATAAAAAACTGATGGTAATTTGAATCGTATACGTCGGTTCGGGACTTGCAAACCTCGCTAATAACTAATTTCGTTATAAATTAAAAATTCTGACGTATTTACCGCCATCTCGGGGGCGGTGGCTGTATTAGTTCGCTAGCGACTAGCGGAGTAACTCACCACATAGAATTATAGGAATCTAGAGAAGGACTAGCCGACCTCCATCGTTTCAGCCGTCGCACCCGAGATGGCGCCAGTCGTAGTGGAATTTAATAAATTTATAATTTCAATTATTTATCGAGTTTAATTCCGTTTTAACCTTTTTTTACGGCAACGTTCCCATTCTATTCATATAGCAGACAATAAATTCTATCTATTAATCGTTTTAATACGCATTGTCATCTGCAGGAAGACGTCTTATTAAAGATTACGTACATACATCAGCAACTCACAATATGTGCCATACGTATCTAATACAATGTATTCCTTTAATATTAATTAGGTCAATAAACTAAATAATTAATTGGTATTTAATTATTTATTTACATAGTTTATTGACCTACAAGTGGAAATAAATCGAGAATTAAAAGGTAACTAGGTAAGTACTATAGTGAGTATTTGACGTTTTCAAATGAAAAACCGAAGATTTAGTTTACTTTTAAACAAATTCCGCACGAAAAACTGCTATAATTCTTAATTGTATGCTCTGTATAGCGAAATAGAATTGAATTTTTATTTGAATAAAATTAGTACGCCTAGTCGACGGCTGGGGGCAGCACAAGCGGATTTTGGGACGAGGATACGTTCACCTATGGCTGTTTACGTCGGTCTGGTGTCCCCGATTCGGATGACCTTGACCGATCGCTTATAATGCTAAAAACGCTTTAAATCCGTGTAGTATAGCCGTAACCCGAACGGTATCGTCGACAGGACACGCCTGCGCTACTATCTGGCACGGAACGGCACGCCGGAAGTGTTAATACGTCCAATTTACCTGGACACCAGGCGCGATGCCGGACGAAATTTCGCGCCCTTTTTCGAAGAGCGAAGTGACACTACCCTGGTCCGTCCGGCGGAGCGCAGAGCTCTTCCCTGCTCCCGGTTCGTATATTGGCTATGCTATAGAGATTTCGAGGTTATGTTCGCAATGAATCTGTTACGTATACCTTTATTCGTATTTTCTTAATTAGTTGTTGATTTTCTGAGGGGCCGGAGGTATCAGTATGGCCGGTGGATAGCCCTGCTTCCATCTAGGCCCGGAAACGCTAACGGAAAATCGTACCTTGCCTGTGAAAATAGCATGCGAAGTTGAGGGTTGTGGAAAAAACACAAACACAAACCTGCCTGAGCCGTTTGTTGACCGTGTTTCGCAGGATAATATGATGATGTTTAGAGGTACCTACATTTATTATACGATAGTAGTAGTAGTAGTAGTAGTTGAGGACAATACGTAGTCTGTACTGCAATCGTTCAAATAAAATACTGCATCCTGCTGTACAATTTAAGTAGAGATAAGAAGTTGATATACCAAATGAACTGTACGGTCTTTCCTATTTCTTAACAAGACATAAGTTGTTTACGTGAATGTTGTAATGTAACGTTTAGGTACAATATGCTAGATATAGACTATAGAGGATCTGACGCATCATTAGAGCATCGTATGTAACCCTTAACCTTAGCGTTGGTTTCAGTTGTTCATAGGTAATGATTTTGCTACTGCATGCTCCCTAACTTTCTTGCTGCCTTTTTCATTACCTACGGACAGCTAGCACGGTGTAATATTGCAGATAACATCCTCACACGTAAAGGTGGGTGCTTATAGCTTTACGCTTCCTTCTTATTTGCAATCAGCTTAGACAGCAGTTAACACATCTATTAGATATGAATATGAATTTACAGCGTTGCTTGCTACCGCCAGGGGCGTCGAATGTAGTGCCGATCTTCCAGACTTGATGGATGGTTGGACGGACGGTTGGTTGCGATAACTTAGAGGGTTGAACTCTGCCTTCCTACTACGTACTACGTCATAGGTACTGCCGGGACCGTATATATGTAGAATGGAAATGGACGGAGACGAATGGTAGTAGGTACGAGCGGACTAGTCGGGCATTTGTAGAATTCTTAAACTCTCCTTTTAAACTGTTACAGATTGTTACTGATGGTCCTTTGGAGCGTCGGCGTCGTACCGAAGAGATTTCGGTCCTATCTCCCATAATGGCGGAGATATCGCGAGAGAAAACCTTTTTTTTTTGTTAATTACAAAATTGTTTGGACGTCCCCTAAACTGTTTCTAACACATGGCCCGTTCATTTTCGTCAATAATAAGACGGCTAACGCGGCCGTCAGGCGCGCCTAACCGCCTGATTAGTTTACGTAGATCAGCTAGCTATTGCCGATCTGTCTGGATATTTTGTTAATTATAAAATTGTTTGGACGTCCCCTGTTTCTAACACATGGCCCGTTCATTTTCGTCAATAATAAGACGGCTAACGCGGCCGTCAGGCCTGAACCAGCTAGCTGCCGATTGTCTGGATATTTTGTTAATTTAAAATTGTTTGGACGTTCATAATAAGACGGCTAACGCGGCCGTTCGTCATCTGTCTGGATTTTGTTAATTATAAAATTGTTTGGACGTCCCCTAAACTGTTTCTAACACATGGCCCGTTCATTTTCGTCAATAATAAGACGGCTAACGCGGCCGTCAGGCGCGCCTAACCGCCTGATTAGTTTACGTAGATCAGCTAGCTATTGCCGATCTGTCTGGATATTTTGTTAATTATAAAATTGTTTGGACGTCCCCTAAACTGTTTCTAACACATGGGCCGTTCATTTTCGTCAATGATAAGACGGCTGCTAACGCGGACGTTAGGTGCGCGTCACCGCCTGCATAGTTTACGGAGTTCAGCTAGCTATTGCGACTGCGGCCCTGTCTGGAAGCTTTGTTAGCGAGAGAATTGTTTAGACTTCTCCTAAACCATTATTTCTAAGCCAGGTGCCGATCATTTTCGTCGCTGATAAGACGGCTAAGGCTAAGGCCGTTACGCGAGCAGCCTAACCGTCGGAGTAGTTTTGCAGATCAGCTGGCCGTTGATGATGACCACCTATGCTCTATCACCTTGTATACATATTATATATACTCAATAAAGTCTTCGAATTATATTTATATATCGTGTTTGATTTACATATTAGCGGGTAAATACAACTATAAATAAATGTAGACATGCGATGGTTATCCTCCCTTCGTACGCAACTTAAATCACGGTCGTGTATATTGGGTTGCCGAGGGGTGATATATTCAGGCGCTACATATTGACTCCATTAGAAAGTACCATTATTCGGTAAACAGAAGAACGGTAAGATTTCGTGTGTTTAAAAGATTCCATATAAAAAACTGATGGTAATTTGAATCGTATACGTCGGTTCGGGACTTGCAAACCTCGCTAATAACTAATTTCGTTATAAATTAAAAATTCTGACGTATTTACCGCCATCTCGGGGGCGGTGGCTGTATTAGTTCGCTAGCGACTAGCGGAGTAACTCACCACATAGAATTATAGGAATCTAGAGAAGGACTAGCCGACCTCCATCGTTTCAGCCGTCGCACCCGAGATGGCGCCAGTCGTAGTGGAATTTAATAAATTTATAATTTCAATTATTTATCGAGTTTAATTCCGTTTTAACCTTTTTTACGGCAACGTTCCCATTCTATTCATATAGCAGACAATAAATTCTATCTATTAATCGTTTTAATACGCATTGTCATCTGCAGGAAGACGTCTTATTAAAGATTACGTACATACATCAGCAACTCACAATATGTGCCATACGTATCTAATACAATGTATTCCTTTAATATTAATTAGGTCAATAAACTAAATAATTAATTGGTATTTAATTATTTATTTACATAGTTTATTGACCTACAAGTGGAAATAAATCGAGAATTAAAAGGTAACTAGGTAAGTACTATAGTGAGTATTTGACGTTTTCAAATGAAAAACCGAAGATTTAGTTTACTTTTAAACAAATTCCGCACGAAAAACTGCTATAATTCTTAATTGTATGCTCTGTATAGCGAAATAGAATTGAATTTTTATTTGAATAAAATTAGTACGCCTAGTCGACGGCTGGGGGCAGCACAAGCGGATTTTGGGACGAGGATACGTTCACCTATGGCTGTTTACGTCGGTCTGGTGTCCCCGATTCGGATGACCTTGACCGATCGCTTATAATGCTAAAAACGCTTTAAATCCGTGTAGTATAGCCGTAATCCGAACGGTATCGTCGACAGGACACGCCTGCGCTACTATCTGGCACGGAACGGCACGCCGGAAGTGTTAATACGTCCAATTTACCTGGACACCAGGCGCGATGCCGGACGAAATTTCGCGCCCTTTTTCGAAGAGCGAAGTGACACTACCCTGGTCCGTCCGGCGGAGCGCAGAGCTCTTCCCTGCTCCCGGTTCGTATATTGGCTATGCTATAGAGATTTCGAGGTTATGTTCGCAATGAATCTGTTACGTATACCTTTATTCGTATTTTCTTAATTAGTTGTTGATTTTCTGAGGGGCCGGAGGTATCAGTATGGCCGGTGGATAGCCCTGCTTCCATCTAGGCCCGGAAACGCTAACGGAAAATCGTACCTTGCCTGTGAAAATAGCATGCGAAGTTGAGGGTTGTGGAAAAAACACAAACACAAACCTGCCTGAGCCGTTTGTTGACCGTGTTTCGCAGGATAATATGATGATGTTTAGAGGTACCTACATTTATTATACGATAGTAGTAGTAGTAGTAGTAGTAGTGAGGACAATACGTAGTCTGTACTGCAATCGTTCAAATAAAATACTGCATCCTGCTGTACAATTTAAGTAGAGATAAGAAGTTGATATACCAAATGAACTGTACGGTCTTTCCTATTTCTTAACAAGACATAAGTTGTTTACGTGAATGTTGTAATGTAATGTTTAGGTACAATATGCTAGATATAGACTATAGAGGATCTGACGCATCATTAGAGCATCGTATGTAACCCTTAACCTTAGCGTTGGTTTCAGTTGTTCATAGGTAATGATTTTGCTACTGCATGCTCCCTAACTTTCTTGCTGCCTTTTTCATTACCTACGGACAGCTAGCACGGTGTAATATTGCAGATAACATCCTCACACGTAAAGGTGGGTGCTTATAGCTTTACGCTTCCTTCTTATTTGCAATCAGCTTAGACAGCAGTTAACACATCTATTAGATATGAATATGAATTTACAGCGTTGCTTGCTACCGCCAGGGGCGTCGAATGTAGTGCCGATCTTCCAGACTTGATGGATGGTTGGACGGACGGTTGGTTGCGATAACTTAGAGGGTTGAACTCTGCCTTCCTACTACGTACTACGTCATAGGTACTGCCGGGACCGTATATATGTAGAATGGAAATGGACGGAGACGAATGGTAGTAGGTACGAGCGGACTAGTCGGGCATTTGTAGAATTCTTAAACTCTCCTTTTAAACTGTTACAGATTGTTACTGATGGTCCTTTGGAGCGTCGGCGTCGTACCGAAGAGATTTCGGTCCTATCTCCCATAATGGCGGAGATATCGCGAGAGAAAACCTTTTTTTTTTGTTAATTACAAAATTGTTTGGACGTCCACTAAACTGTTTCTAACACATGGCCCGTTCATTTTCGTCAATAATAAGACGGCTAACGCGGCCGTCAGGCGCGCCTAACCGCCTGATTAGTTTACGTAGATCAGCTAGCTATTGCCGATCTGTCTGGATATTTTGTTAATTATAAAATTGTTTGGACGTCCCCTAAACTGTTTCTAACACATGGCCCGTTCATTTTCGTCAATAATAAGACGGCTAACGCGGCCGTCAGGCGCGCCTAACCGCCTGATTAGTTTACGTAGATCAGCTAGCTATTGCCGATCTGTCTGGATATTTTGTTAATTATAAAATTGTTTGGACGTCCCCTAAACTGTTTCTAACACATGGGCCGTTCATTTTCGTCAATGATAAGACGGCTGCTAACGCGGACGTTAGGTGCGCGTCACCGCCTGCATAGTTTACGGAGTTCAGCTAGCTATTGCGACTGCGGCCCTGTCTGGAAGCTTTGTTAGCGAGAGAATTGTTTAGACCTCTCCTAAACCATTATTTCTAAGCCAGGTGCCGATCATTTTCGTCGCTGATAAGACGGCTAAGGCTAAGGCCGTTACGCGAGCAGCCTAACCGTCGGAGTAGTTTTGCAGATCAGCTGGCCGTTGATGATGACCACCTATGCTCTATCACCTTGTATACATATTATATATACTCAATAAAGTCTTCGAATTATATTTATATATCGTGTTTGATTTACATATTAGCGGGTAAATACAACTATAAATAAATGTAGACATGCGATGGTTATCCTCCCTTCGTACGCAACTTAAATCACGGTCGTGTATATTGGGTTGCCGAGGGGTGATATATTCAGGCGCTACATATTGACTCCATTAGAAAGTACCATTATTCGGTAAACAGAAGAACGGTAAGATTTCGTGTGTTTAAAAGATTCCATATAAAAAACTGATGGTAATTTGAATCGTATACGTCGGTTCGGGACTTGCAAACCTCGCTAATAACTAATTTCGTTATAAATTAAAAATTCTGACGTATTTACCGCCATCTCGGGGGCGGTGGCTGTATTAGTTCGCTAGCGACTAGCGGAGTAACTCACCACATAGAATTATAGGAATCTAGAGAAGGACTAGCCGACCTCCATCGTTTCAGCCGTCGCACCCGAGATGGCGCCAGTCGTAGTGGAATTTAATAAATTTATAATTTCAATTATTTATCGAGTTTAATTCCGTTTTAACCTTTTTTTACGGCAACGTTCCCATTCTATTCATATAGCAGACAATAAATTCTATCTATTAATCGTTTTAATACGCATTGTCATCTGCAGGAAGACGTCTTATTAAAGATTACGTACATACATCAGCAACTCACAATATGTGCCATACGTATCTAATACAATGTATTCCTTTAATATTAATTAGGTCAATAAACTAAATAATTAATTGGTATTTAATTATTTATTTACATAGTTTATTGACCTACAAGTGGAAATAAATCGAGAATTAAAAGGTAACTAGGTAAGTACTATAGTGAGTATTTGACGTTTTCAAATGAAAAACCGAAGATTTAGTTTACTTTTAAACAAATTCCGCACGAAAAACTGCTATAATTCTTAATTGTATGCTCTGTATAGCGAAATAGAATTGAATTTTTATTTGAATAAAATTAGTACGCCTAGTCGACGGCTGGGGGCAGCACAAGCGGATTTTGGGACGAGGTACGTTCACCTATGGCTGTTTACGTCGGTCTGGTGTCCCCGATTCGGATGACCTTGACCGATCGCTTATAATGCTAAAAACGCTTTAAATCCGTGTAGTATAGCCGTAACCCGAACGGTATCGTCGACAGGACACGCCTGCGCTACTATCTGGCACGGAACGGCACGCCGGAAGTGTTAATACGTCCAATTTACCTGGACACCAGGCGCGATGCCGGACGAAATTTCGCGCCCTTTTTCGAAGAGCGAAGTGACACTACCCTGGTCCGTCCGGCGGAGCGCAGAGCTCTTCCCTGCTCCCGGTTCGTATATTGGCTATGCTATAGAGATTTCGAGGTTATGTTCGCAATGAATCTGTTACGTATACCTTTATTCGTATTTTCTTAATTAGTTGTTGATTTTCTGAGGGGCCGGAGGTATCAGTATGGCCGGTGGATAGCCCTGCTTCCATCTAGGCCCGGAAACGCTAACGGAAAATCGTACCTTGCCTGTGAAAATAGCATGCGAAGTTGAGGGTTGTGGAAAAAACACAAACACAAACCTGCCTGAGCCGTTTGTTGACCGTGTTTCGCAGGATAATATGATGATGTTTAGAGGTACCTACATTTATTATACGATAGTAGTAGTAGTAGTAGTAGTTGAGGAGGACAATACGTAGTCTGTACTGCAATCGTTCAAATAAAATACTGCATCCTGCTGTACAATTTAAGTAGAGATAAGAAGTTGATATACCAAATGAACTGTACGGTCTTTCCTATTTCTTAACAAGACATAAGTTGTTTACGTGAATGTTGTAATGTAATGTTTAGGTACAATATGCTAGATATAGACTATAGAGGATCTGACGCATCATTAGAGCATCGTATGTAACCCTTAACCTTAGCGTTGGTTTCAGTTGTTCATAGGTAATGATTTTGCTACTGCATGCTCCCTAACTTTCTTGCTGCCTTTTTCATTACCTACGGACAGCTAGCACGGTGTAATATTGCAGATAACATCCTCACACGTAAAGGTGGGTGCTTATAGCTTTACGCTTCCTTCTTATTTGCAATCAGCTTAGACAGCAGTTAACACATCTATTAGATATGAATATGAATTTACAGCGTTGCTTGCTACCGCCAGGGGCGTCGAATGTAGTGCCGATCTTCCAGACTTGATGGATGGTTGGACGGACGGTTGGTTGCGATAACTTAGAGGGTTGAACTCTGCCTTCCTACTACGTACTACGTCATAGGTACTGCCGGGACCGTATATATGTAGAATGGAAATGGACGGAGACGAATGGTAGTAGGTACGAGCGGACTAGTCGGGCATTTGTAGAATTCTTAAACTCTCCTTTTAAACTGTTACAGATTGTTACTGATGGTCCTTTGGAGCGTCGGCGTCGTACCGAAGAGATTTCGGTCCTATCTCCCATAATGGCGGAGATATCGCGAGAGAAAACCTTTTTTTTTGTTAATTACAAAATTGTTTGGACGTCCACTAAACTGTTTCTAACACATGGCCCGTTCATTTTCGTCAATAATAAGACGGCTAACGCGGCCGTCAGACGCGCCTAACGTCAATTATAAAATTGTTTGGACGTCCCTAAACTAAACATGCTAACACATGGCCCGTTCATTTTCGAACTGTCAATAAATTAAAAATTGTTTGGACGCTAACGCGCCGTCAGGCGCGCCTAAGTCACCGCCTAACCGCCTTTAGTTTACGTAGATCAGCTAGCTATTGCCGATCTGTCTGGATATTTTGTTAATTATAAAATTGTTTGGACGTCCCCTAAACTGTTTCTAACACATGGCCCGTTCATTTTCGTCAATAATAAGACGGCTAACGCGGCCGTCAGGCGCGCCTAACCGCCTGATTAGTTTACGTAGATCAGCTAGCTATTGCCGATCTGTCTGGATATTTTGTTAATTATAAAATTGTTTGGACGTCCCCTAAACTGTTTCTAACACATGGGCCGTTCATTTTCGTCAATGATAAGACGGCTGCTAACGCGGACGTTAGGTGCGCGTCACCGCCTGCATAGTTTACGGAGTTCAGCTAGCTATTGCGACTGCGGCCCTGTCTGGAAGCTTTGTTAGCGAGAGAATTGTTTAGACTTCTCCTAAACCATTATTTCTAAGCCAGGTGCCGATCATTTTCGTCGCTGATAAGACGGCTAAGGCTAAGGCCGTTACGCGAGCAGCCTAACCGTCGGAGTAGTTTTGCAGATCAGCTGGCCGTTGATGATGACCACCTATGCTCTATCACCTTGTATACATATTATATATACTCAATAAAGTCTTCGAATTATATTTATATATCGTGTTTGATTTACATATTAGCGGGTAAATACAACTATAAATAAATGTAGACATGCGATGGTTATCCTCCCTTCGTACGCAACTTAAATCACGGTCGTGTATATTGGGTTGCCGAGGGGTGATATATTCAGGCGCTACATATTGACTCCATTAGAAAGTACCATTATTCGATAAACAGAAGAACGGTAAGATTTCGTGTGTTTAAAAGATTCCATATAAAAAACTGATGGTAATTTGAATCGTATACGTCGGTTCGGGACTTGCAAACCTCGCTAATAACTAATTTCGTTATAAATTAAAAATTCTGACGTATTTACCGCCATCTCGGGGGCGGTGGCTGTATTAGTTCGCTAGCGACTAGCGGAGTAACTCACCACATAGAATTATAGGAATCTAGAGAAGGACTAGCCGACCTCCATCGTTTCAGCCGTCGCACCCGAGATGGCGCCAGTCGTAGTGGAATTTAATAAATTTATAATTTCAATTATTTATCGAGTTTAATTCCGTTTTAACCTTTTTTTACGGCAACGTTCCCATTCTATTCATATAGCAGACAATAAATTCTATCTATTAATCGTTTTAATACGCATTGTCATCTGCAGGAAGACGTCTTATTAAAGATTACGTACATACATCAGCAACTCACAATATGTGCCATACGTATCTAATACAATGTATTCCTTTAATATTAATTAGGTCAATAAACTAAATAATTAATTGGTATTTAATTATTTATTTACATAGTTTATTGACCTACAAGTGGAAATAAATCGAGAATTAAAAGGTAACTAGGTAAGTACTATAGTGAGTATTTGACGTTTTCAAATGAAAAACCGAAGATTTAGTTTACTTTTAAACAAATTCCGCACGAAAAACTGCTATAATTCTTAATTGTATGCTCTGTATAGCGAAATAGAATTGAATTTTTATTTGAATAAAATTAGTACGCCTAGTCGACGGCTGGGGGCAGCACAAGCGGATTTTGGGACGAGGATACGTTCACCTATGGCTGTTTACGTCGGTCTGGTGTCCCCGATTCGGATGACCTTGACCGATCGCTTATAATGCTAAAAACGCTTTAAATCCGTGTAGTATAGCCGTAATCCGAACGGTATCGTCGACAGGACACGCCTGCGCTACTATCTGGCACGGAACGGCACGCCGGAAGTGTTAATACGTCCAATTTACCTGGACACCAGGCGCGATGCCGGACGAAATTTCGCGCCCTTTTTCGAAGAGCGAAGTGACACTACCCTGGTCCGTCCGGCGGAGCGCAGAGCTCTTCCCTGCTCCCGGTTCGTATATTGGCTATGCTATAGAGATTTCGAGGTTATGTTCGCAATGAATCTGTTACGTATACCTTTATTCGTATTTTCTTAATTAGTTGTTGATTTTCTGAGGGGCCGGAGGTATCAGTATGGCCGGTGGATAGCCCTGCTTCCATCTAGGCCCGGAAACGCTAACGGAAAATCGTACCTTGCCTGTGAAAATAGCATGCGAAGTTGAGGGTTGTGGAAAAAACACAAACACAAACCTGCCTGAGCCGTTTGTTGACCGTGTTTCGCAGGATAATATGATGATGTTTAGAGGTACCTACATTTATTATACGATAGTAGTAGTAGTAGTAGTAGTTGAGGACAATACGTAGTCTGTACTGCAATCGTTCAAATAAAATACTGCATCCTGCTGTACAATTTAAGTAGAGATAAGAAGTTGATATACCAAATGAACTGTACGGTCTTTCCTATTTCTTAACAAGACATAAGTTGTTTACGTGAATGTTGTAATGTAATGTTTAGGTACAATATGCTAGATATAGACTATAGAGGATCTGACGCATCATTAGAGCATCGTATGTAACCCTCAACCTTAGCGTTGGTTTCAGTTGTTCATAGGTAATGATTTTGCTACTGCATGCTCCCTAACTTTCTTGCTGCCTTTTTCATTACCTACGGACAGCTAGCACGGTGTAATATTGCAGATAACATCCTCACACGTAAAGGTGGGTGCTTATAGCTTTACGCTTCCTTCTTATTTGCAATCAGCTTAGACAGCAGTTAACACATCTATTAGATATGAATATGAATTTACAGCGTTGCTTGCTACCGCCAGGGGCGTCGAATGTAGTGCCGATCTTCCAGACTTGATGGATGGTTGGACGGACGGTTGGTTGCGATAACTTAGAGGGTTGAACTCTGCCTTCCTACTACGTACTACGTCATAGGTACTGCCGGGACCGTATATATGTAGAATGGAAATGGACGGAGACGAATGGTAGTAGGTACGAGCGGACTAGTCGGGCATTTGTAGAATTCTTAAACTCTCCTTTTAAACTGTTACAGATTGTTACTGATGGTCCTTTGGAGCGTCGGCGTCGTACCGAAGAGATTTCGGTCCTATCTCCCATAATGGCGGAGATATCGCGAGAGAAAACCTTTTTTTTTGTTAATTACAAAATTGTTTGGACGTCCACTAAACTGTTTCTAACACATGGCCCGTTCATTTTCGTCAATAATAAGACGGCTAACGCGGCCGTCAGGCGCGCCTAACCGCCTGATTAGTTTACGTAGATCAGCTAGCTATTGCCGATCTGTCTGGATATTTTGTTAATTATAAAATTGTTTGGACGTCCCCTAAACTGTTTCTAACACATGGCCCGTTCATTTTCGTCAATAATAAGACGGCTAACGCGGCCGTCAGGCGCGCCTAACCGCCTGATTAGTTTACGTAGATCAGCTAGCTATTGCCGATCTGTCTGGATATTTTGTTAATTATAAAATTGTTTGGACGTCCCCTAAACTGTTTCTAACACATGGGCCGTTCATTTTCGTCAATGATAAGACGGCTGCTAACGCGGACGTTAGGTGCGCGTCACCGCCTGCATAGTTTACGGAGTTCAGCTAGCTATTGCGACTGCGGCCCTGTCTGGAAGCTTTGTTAGCGAGAGAATTGTTTAGACCTTCTCCTAAACCATTATTTCTAAGCCAGGTGCCGATCATTTTCGTCGCTGATAAGACGGCTAAGGCTAAGGCCGTTACGCGAGCAGCCTAACCGTCGGAGTAGTTTTGCAGATCAGCTGGCCGTTGATGATGACCACCTATGCTCTATCACCTTGTATACATATTATATATACTCAATAAAGTCTTCGAATTATATTTATATATCGTGTTTGATTTACATATTAGCGGGTAAATACAACTATAAATAAATGTAGACATGCGATGGTTATCCTCCCTTCGTACGCAACTTAAATCACGGTCGTGTATATTGGGTTGCCGAGGGGTGATATATTCAGGCGCTACATATTGACTCCATTAGAAAGTACCATTATTCGGTAAACAGAAGAACGGTAAGATTTCGTGTGTTTAAAAGATTCCATATAAAAAACTGATGGTAATTTGAATCGTATACGTCGGTTCGGGACTTGCAAACCTCGCTAATAACTAATTTCGTTATAAATTAAAAATTCTGACGTATTTACCGCCATCTCGGGGGCGGTGGCTGTATTAGTTCGCTAGCGACTAGCGGAGTAACTCACCACATAGAATTATAGGAATCTAGAGAAGGACTAGCCGACCTCCATCGTTTCAGCCGTCGCACCCGAGATGGCGCCAGTCGTAGTGGAATTTAATAAATTTATAATTTCAATTATTTATCGAGTTTAATTCCGTTTTAACCTTTTTTTACGGCAACGTTCCCATTCTATTCATATAGCAGACAATAAATTCTATCTATTAATCGTTTTAATACGCATTGTCATCTGCAGGAAGACGTCTTATTAAAGATTACGTACATACATCAGCAACTCACAATATGTGCCATACGTATCTAATACAATGTATTCCTTTAATATTAATTAGGTCAATAAACTAAATAATTAATTGGTATTTAATTATTTATTTACATAGTTTATTGACCTACAAGTGGAAATAAATCGAGAATTAAAAGGTAACTAGGTAAGTACTATAGTGAGTATTTGACGTTTTCAAATGAAAAACCGAAGATTTAGTTTACTTTTAAACAAATTCCGCACGAAAAACTGCTATAATTCTTAATTGTATGCTCTGTATAGCGAAATAGAATTGAATTTTTATTTGAATAAAATTAGTACGCCTAGTCGACGGCTGGGGGCAGCACAAGCGGATTTTGGGACGAGGGTACGTTCACCTATGGCTGTTTACGTCGGTCTGGTGTCCCCGATTCGGATGACCTTGACCGATCGCTTATAATGCTAAAAACGCTTTAAATCCGTGTAGTATAGCCGTAATCCGAACGGTATCGTCGACAGGACACGCCTGCGCTACTATCTGGCACGGAACGGCACGCCGGAAGTGTTAATACGTCCAATTTACCTGGACACCAGGCGCGATGCCGGACGAAATTTCGCGCCCTTTTTCGAAGAGCGAAGTGACACTACCCTGGTCCGTCCGGCGGAGCGCAGAGCTCTTCCCCTGCTCCCGGTTCGTATATTGGCTATGCTATAGAGATTTCGAGGTTATGTTCGCAATGAATCTGTTACGTATACCTTTATTCGTATTTTCTTAATTAGTTGTTGATTTTCTGAGGGGCCGGAGGTATCAGTATGGCCGGTGGATAGCCCTGCTTCCATCTAGGCCCGGAAACGCTAACGGAAAATCGTACCTTGCCTGTGAAAATAGCATGCGAAGTTGAGGGTTGTGGAAAAAACACAAACACAAACCTGCCTGAGCCGTTTGTTGACCGTGTTTCGCAGGATAATATGATGATGTTTAGAGGTACCTACATTTATTATACGATAGTAGTAGTAGTAGTAGTAGTAGTTGTTGAGGACAATACGTAGTCTGTACTGCAATCGTTCAAATAAAATACTGCATCCTGCTGTACAATTTAAGTAGAGATAAGAAGTTGATATACCAAATGAACTGTACGGTCTTTCCTATTTCTTAACAAGACATAAGTTGTTTACGTGAATGTTGTAATGTAATGTGTAGGTCGAATATGCTAGATATAGACTATAGAGGATCTGACGCATCATTAGAGCATCGTATGTAACCCTTAACCTTAGCGTTGGTTTCAGTTGTTCATAGGTAATGATTTTGCTACTGCATGCTCCCTAACTTTCTTGCTGCCTTTTTCATTACCTACGGACAGCTAGCACGGTGTAGTATTGCAGATAACATCCTCATATGTAAAGGTGGGTGCTTATAGCTTTACGCTTCCTTCTTATTTGCAATCAGCTTAGACAGCAGTTAACACATCTATTAGATATGAATATGAATTTACAGCGTTGCTTGCTACCGCCAGAGGCGTCGAATGTAGTGCCGATCTTCCAGACTTGATGGATGGTTGGACGGACGGTTGGTTGCGATAACTTAGAGGTTGAACTCTGCCTTCCTACTACGTACTACGTCATAGGTACTGCCGGGACCGTATATATGTAGAATGGAAATGGACGGAGACGAATGGTAGTAGGTACGAGCGGACTAGTCGGGCATTTGTAGAATTCTTAAACTCTCCTTTTAAACTGTTACAGATTGTTACATGGTCCTTTGGAGCGTCGGCGTCGTACCGAAGAGATTTCGGTCCTATCTCCCATAATGAGATATCGCTGAGAGAAAACTTTTTTTTTGTAATCTTGTTAATTACACATTTCAATAATGTATTTGACGTGCAGTGCTAGATCTAGCAATGTTTAACACATGGCCCGTTCATTTTCGTCAATAATAAGACGGCTAACGCGGCCGTCAGCGCGCCTAACCGCCTGATTAGTTTACGTAGATCAGCTAGCTATTGCCGATCTGTCTGGATATTTTGTTAATTATAAAATTGTTTGGACGTAGTAACACATGTTCATTTCTCAATATAACTCATTATACTAGATCAGCTACTTATCTGTAAGTTAATTAGTTGTTCGTC
>JALQSN010000119.1:0-127277 GCA_023690525.1 Holotrichia oblita | reverse complement strand
AGAATTACGGAGAAACGCTTCTTTATGTTGCTGTTGACGCTAAAACGCCTCATGCAGTCTTCTCTACTACCATGTGTGAAGAAAAGAAAGCCCTTAAAGAAAGGCTTGGTGCGATTATGAAAAGCAGGAAGCATACTCGGCTAGCAATTTTATTATCGGCAGTGCTGATAGTTGTTGCAGGGGTTACAACGATTACGCTTGGCGCTGGAACTAAAGAAGCAATCCACAATTTCAACGTAATTATCATAAATGATATAGGGATTGATATAAAAGCTACCGAAGGAGCAACCATCGAGTTTTACGAAAATGGAATAGAAAGGATAACAATTTTTAGGGCATATGGAGAAAAGGAAAACGAAAGCATCGTAAAAGAAGCGTTTGATATAAAAAACATTGATGGTATTGAAGAATTTTTGGGGAAAGGAACAAAAGTCACTTTCAACTATAATCAAGATTTTAAATATGTAAGATATGTCGGCGTAAATGGAATAACGGTAACATTCGCCTATATTGAAGGCATTGATGGGGGAATCGAAAATCGGATTGTACGAGCAGTAATAACTCCGCCTACAAGCGAAAACTCATCTCCGCCGATTTCATGGTGGTCAAGGCTGTTTACAAGTAAAACGGCTACCGAAGCTGTGTCGCAAGAAATTCCCGGCAAAACCCCCTTGCTTGACGTAAGCCTTATCATTAGCGATATGCCGCAACAGATCGTTAAGGCGGCTCAGTTGACAAATAGTTGGTATGTTGTAAATAAGAATGGCGATGGTTCCGGATATAGTGCCGATTCATTCCACCCGCTTCAAAAACCGGACGGTTACAGCGATGTTACATTAAAATTGAATAACAGCGGTACAATTACATTTTTTTTCAGCGATAACTACCCGCCGCAATTTGTATCTGTTCAGCGTTGGAGTGCGGAATACGCGGGTACGGATTCGGTGGATGTTTGGGACAACGGTGAGTTTGTAAATGTGACGGAAAACACGTTTCAAATTGCCGACGACGGAAACGACTATATTTATGAGGTGTATGCAAAGTGGAATGAGGGAGATTCCTGGTATGTTTTCCGTATAAACAGCGGAAATACCGCTTTGGCGCAATTCTCCTATCTTCCGCAAATAATGCACGATGGTATCATATACTATTTGAGCAGTATTAAAGTTGATGTGAAAATTGAGTTAGCAGAAAATGCTCCGAAAATAACATCAGTAGTTTCATTATCGCAATTACCTAACGAAAACGGGCAAGCAAACTTTGGAAAGATTGGTGATCCATATACAAAATATAATAATGGGCTTCTTGTCCGTCGGAACAACTCGTGGGAATATTTTGTAACTCTCGGACAGTTACCTGACGAATCTGCCTTGCATACAAATAGCGCTACTACTGGTGTAATTACGTTAGATTACAGCGAAATCCAGCAAAACGTAAATAACGGCAGTGAAATTTGGCGGCTTAATCCGGAAGAAGTTGCATCAAGGTATGCGGATCAGGTTTTGAATTTTCAAGGAAAAACATCGTTATACCGCAACGACGGCTCGGAATATGCCAGAGTAATATTTACTAAACAAAACGGCGGCGAGATTCATATTGATTTGTATCAACCTGCAAAAAAAGGCGATGGGGGTATATGGGCTGTTGAATGTTGGTTTGACGAGAACAGCAGGATGTACCAGGTAAGAAATTTGATGCCATTCCCGCCGATGTTTCATAATGATGAAAATGTACCAGTATATGTACGGGATGCGGTAAGAAATGTTGTTGTTAATGAGTGGACGGAAACATTTGGCCGGTATTATCAGGTCTTAGGTTTTTATGCCGATAATGTCAATTATACTGAAACAGGCAGCTCGGCGGAGTTGAAATTTATTATGACTATAGTTACACAAAATTTTTACAAAGACCCCGATACGGTCGGTTATATAATGGAAGCGAAGGAGAAGGGCTCATCCTACTATCAGCAGATATATGATGAATACAATATGCCAAAAAGCGGAAGCATTGATATGAAGGTAACAATGTCCCTTACAGCTTCCGGCGGTGTTGAGCCGGGTTCTATTCAGATCTATTCCAATATATCACCGCATGGTGAGGAATATGTTCCAACTAAAGCTGATGATTTTATTATTAGTGATTAGCCAAAAAGGCATATAAAAAGCGGCGGTTTTGGGAAACCAAGACCGCCGCTTTTTATTAATTTTTATTCACCTTATTAGCTTTAGCACGTAAACCGGAATCAAGAATTTTTTTGCGAAGCCTCAGGTTCGCCGGAGTTACCTCGACTAATTCATCGTCCGTTATAAATTCTAGGCACTGTTCAAGGCTTAATATTTGTGCAGGTACAAGCCTTAACGCATCATCGCTTCCCGAAGCGCGCATATTAGTAAGCTGCTTTTTCTTGCAGATGTTGACCTCCATATCGCCGCTTCTGGCGTTGCGCCCGACTACCATACCGGTATAAACGCGCGTACCGGGGTTTACGAAAAGGCAGCCTCTTTCTTGCGCGTTATACATTCCGTATGGCACAGCTTCGCCTGTTTCAAAGGATACAAGCGAACCTTGCGGTCTGTCCGGAATTTCGCCTTTAAAAGGTGCATAACCGTCAAATATCGTGTTTATAATGCCATTGCCTTTAGTATCTGTCATAAATTCTGAGCGGTAGCCAATCAAGCCTCGCGCCGGAATATTTATTACCAATCTTGTGTATCCGCCCTTAGACGGCGACATTTCGGTCATTTCGCCTCTGCGTGAGCCTAGCTTTTGTATAACTACTCCCGTAAATTCTTCGGGTACGTCAACGGTAACAATCTCCATAGGCTCATGCAGCGCTCCGTTTACATCTTTATATAGCACCTCCGGCTTTGATACCTGGAACTCATAGCCTTCCCGGCGCATTGTTTCTATTAATATAGATAAATGCAGCTCGCCACGCCCGGAAACCTTAAATTTATCAGTATCGCCGGTTTCCTCAACGCGAAGGCTTACGTCTGTGTTTAATTCTCTTAACAGCCGCTCTCTAAGCTGCCTTGATGTGACGAATTTCCCCTCCTGCCCTGCAAAAGGGCTGTCGTTCACGATAAAATTTATTGATATGGTAGGCTCGGATATTTTGCTGAACGGCAGCGGGAATGGATTATCCAAGCCGCATATTGTGTCGCCTATTTTTATTTCCGGTATGCCTGTTATGGCGACTATGGAGCCAATGGACGATGTTTCCACTTCCTCACGGTCCAAACCGCTAAATTCGTAAAGTTTAGATATTTTGACGCGCTTTTGTTGAGACGGTTCGTGTATGTTTATTATGACAGCTTCGTCATTTATATGCACGATGCCGTTTTCAACTTTCCCTACGCCTATTCTGCCGACATAGCTGTTATAGTCTATATTAGAAATTAATATTTGCATGTTCGCAGATGGGTCGCCTTTAGGTGCGGGTATATGTTTTAATATAGCATCAAATAAGGCTGTCATATCCAAACCCTCGCCGGACGGATTTTCCGAAGACCAGCCTTTTTTAGCCGACGCGAAGATAAAAGGGGAATCCAGCTGAACTTCTGTAGCCTCAAGTTCCATAAAAAGCTCTAAAACCTCATCAACAACCTCATCCGGACGCGCCTCCGGCCTATCGACTTTATTAACACATACTACAACTGGAAGCTTTATATCCAATGCGTTTTTTAACACAAATTTGGTCTGTGGCATAGGTCCTTCAAATGCGTCGACAACTAAAACAACACCATCCACCATTTTCAAGACACGTTCGACCTCTCCGCCGAAATCCGCATGGCCCGGCGTATCTATAATGTTAATTTTTGTATCCTTATAAAATACAGAGGTGTTTTTCGCTAGAATCGTTATACCGCGTTCGCGTTCCAAATCGCCCGAATCCATTACTCTCTCCGCGACAACCTGATTTTGCCGGAATGCCCCGCTTTGTTTAAGAAGCTGGTCTACCAGCGTTGTTTTTCCATGGTCGACATGCGCTATAATCGCCACGTTTCTGATGTGTTCACTTTTTACTACCAATTATTAAACCTGCTTTCTGAAATAAGATTTTTACGTTTTGAATTGTACATTGCATTTTTTATAAAATCAAGTTTATTATTTTTTTGACTATTTTATCTTTAATAATGTATAATGCAGTATTATTAAAAACAAAAACAGGAGTGGTTAAAATGATAGAATACCGTAAGGAAATAGAGCCTTTAACGCCATATGTTCCGGGCCGTCCCAAAGACGATGTAAAAAAAGAATACGGCCTTGATTATGTTGTAAAAATAGCTTCCAACGAAAATCCGCTTGGCTGCTCAAAAAAAGTAAGAGAAGCAGTTATCGCCGCGTTAGACGATGCGTCGCTGTATCCGGACGGTAATTGTACGGCATTAAGAGATGCAATCAGCGAAAGGTTTAAAATTAATGCGAACCAGATATTTTTCGGCGCGGGTTTAGACGAGGTCATCTTTAATATAGCTAAGGCTTATGTTCCGGCAGGAAGCGAATGCATAACCGCAGAAACAACATTTTCTCAGTATGCGGCCGCATCTGTCGCAATGGGCGGCAAAATGATATATGTTAAAATGAAGGATCATGGCTTTGATTTGAATGAAATAATTAAAAATATAAACGATAAAACAAAAATAATATTTATAGCAAATCCTAACAACCCAACGGGTACATTCATACCGCACGATGAACTTTCCGGATTTTTGCAAAAAGTACCTGCAAATATATTGGTCGTGCTGGATGAAGCCTACGCCGAATTTGTAACACGTGGGGATTATCCTAAGAGTCTTGAGTTATTAAAAGAATATCCCAATATAATGGTACTCAGGACATTTTCAAAAGCATATGGGCTTGCTTCGTTCCGCGTTGGTTACGCTGTTGCCGATGCTGGTATTGTCACAATTCTGGAGAAAGTACGCAATCCGTTTAATGTTTCTATACCTGCGCAGGCTGCGGCATTAGCTGCCCTCGGCGATACGGAGTTTCTCGAATATAGCATAAATACCAATGAGGCGACAAGGAAATATACCACTACCGAGCTTGAAAAGCTTGGCTGCGAATGTATCCCGTCGGAGGCAAATTTTGTTATGGCTGATGTGAAACGCGACAGCAGGACATTGTTCACCGAACTGATGAAAAAAAGGATACATAATCAGACCAGGCGCCGCTTTTGGAATGGATACGTACCTCAGGGTTTCAATCGGAACAATAGATGAAATGAAAGGTTTCATAAAAACGCTGGGAGGGCTGCTTAAATGATTATAGTAATGAGTAAGTCGGCAACTAAGGATAATATAAGCTCTATTATCAGGCTGCTTGAGGATAACAGCCTTAAAGCTCATATATCAGAGGGTGTCGATGTTACGATAATCGGTGTTGTCGGCGATAAATCAAGATTGTGGGATAAAAACATATCGCTTATGCAAGGTGTTGATAAACTTATATCTGTAACCGAAAGCTACAAGCTATCAAATAAAAAATTTAAACAATCTGAAACTGTGGTTAAAATCGGAGATATTGAAATAGGCGGCGGTAATTTTGTCATAATGGCCGGGCCATGTGCGGTAGAAAGCCGCGAACAGCTTTTTGAGTCGGCTTATGCCGTAAAAAAGGCAGGGGCATCCGTGCTTCGCGGCGGAGCGTATAAGCCGCGCACCTCGCCGTATTCCTTCCAAGGGCTAGAGGTTGAAGGGCTAAAATATATGAAGGAAGCATCAGAAGCAACAGGCTTAAAAATTGTATGCGAAGTAACAGATATATACGCTGTCGAAGCTGCCGCTAAATATGTTGATATATTACAAATCGGCGCGCGGAACATGCAAAACTTCAGCCTGCTTAAGGAAGCGGGGCGTTCAAAATTACCAGTGCTATTAAAGCGCGGTTTATGCGCCACGATAGAGGAATGGCTAAACGCTGCCGAATATGTGCTTAATGAAGGAAACCCGAATGTAATTTTATGCGAAAGAGGTATCCGCACTTATGAAACAAGTACCAGGAACACGCTTGATATTAGCGCGATACCGGTAATAAAATCAAAGAGCCATTTACCGATTATAATCGATCCTAGCCATGCAAGCGGCGTAAGGGAGTATGTTGCACCTTTATCTAAGGCGGCAACCGCGGCTGGGGCGGACGGTTTAATGATAGAGGTGCATCCTGATCCTCAGAACGCATTATCGGACGGGCCTCAATCGCTTAATCCGGAAGATTTTAAAACGCTTTGCGGCGAGCTTGAGCCGCTGGCGGCACTTTGCGGAAGGACGCTTCAAAAATGCTTAAAATAGGTATTATCGGCCTTGGGCTGATAGGAGGTTCGTTGGCGCGCGCAATAAGAATAAAATATCCCAGCGCATATATCGCAGCAACGGACAGGTCAAGAGAAAGCCTTGAACATGCGCTTGCCGACGGGGTTATAAACGTTTTCTCGCTATCAGTTGACGGTATTTTCGCAGATTCCGAAATAGTTTTCGTCTGCACTCCCGTTAGCAGTATTGTTGAATATATAACCGAATTGATTAAGCATGTGCCGGAGGGTTGCATTATAACTGACGTTGGAAGCACAAAAAGCAGTATATATGAACAAATGGCGAATTTAGGAAACATATGTTATATAGGCGGGCATCCGATGGCCGGTTCGGAAAAAATAGGCTACGAGAACTCAAATGAAAGAATGTTTAATAATGCTTATTATATTTTAACGCCGTTACCGGGTATTGATGATAAAAAGATATGTCGTATGGAGGAACTAATAATTGCTATAGGCGCGAAACCTATCGTGATGGAGGCGCACCGTCATGATTTTATAGCGGCCGTGATAAGCCACGCTCCCCATGTAATAGCGTCTGCTTTAGTTAACATGGTAGGCTGTATGGACGATGGTGCAATGCATTTATTAGCCGGAGGCGGTTTTAAGGATATAACGCGTATAGCATCTTCAAGCCCGGAGATGTGGCGCAGCATATCGCTTGCAAATAAAAACGAGCTGCTTAACGCCATAAACGCGTTTAGAAAACAGCTCAACATATTTGAAGACAGCCTGTTACAGGATGATTCGGAAAAAATATATAAGTTTTTTGAAAGTGCGAAGATGTATAGAGATAGGGTATAAAACGCAATACTTATACATGGAGGATGCTATGAATAAGATTATACGCAGGAAAGAAAATATAAACAGAATAATTACGGTTCCCGGGGATAAATCCATATCCCACAGGTCGGTAATGTTCTCCTCAATAGCCGAAGGAACCAGCTATATCGAAGGATTTTTAACCGGAGCGGATTGTCTTTCTACGATAAGCTGTTTTAAGGAGCTTGGTATTAAAATAGAAATAGACAATGAAAATGTAACGGTTTACGGAAAAGGTATAAACGGGCTATCTGCGCCGAAGAATGCGCTTGATGTTGGCAACAGCGGCACGACAATACGCTTAATGACAGGATTGCTTGCAGGACAAAACTTTGATACGGAGATAACCGGCGACGCATCAATACAAAAGCGCCCTATGGGTAGAGTTATAGAGCCTTTAACACGTATGGGCGCTAGGATAGAGAGTGAAAAAAAAGGTCTTGCGCCGTTAAAAATTTATGGCTCGAAGCTAAACGGGATAGATTATTCACTTCCCGTAGCAAGTGCGCAGGTAAAATCGGCGATACTTCTTGCCGGGCTTTATGCTTCCGGCGAAACTATAATCCATGAACCGGAAGCTACGCGCGACCATTCCGAAATTATGCTTAACTATCTCGGCGCAGATATTGTGTCAAAACAAAAAACAATATACAGCAAGGGTGTAAAAAATTTATACGGTAAAAAAATAATTATACCGGGCGATATATCCTCGGCTGCGTTTTTTATCGCAGCGGGGTTAATAGTTCCTAATTCCCGCATAATTATAACCAATGTAGGGGTAAACGTGACACGCACCGGTATTATTACCGCTTTAAGGGAAATGGGAGCCGACATACAAATCCTAAACCGCCGCGATATGTGCGGCGAGGCTGTCGCAGATATTGAGGTTAAAACATCAAAGCTTCAAGGCACGACGATTTCCGGCTCGCTCATACCACGCATGATAGATGAAATACCGGTATTTGCTGTTGCGGCCATGTTCGCCGAAGGAACAACCATAATTAAGGACGCTGCTGAATTAAAAGTGAAAGAATCGGATAGAATAAAAACAATGGTAACAGAATTAAAGAAGCTGGGAGCAGATATAGCGGAAACCGAGGATGGCATGATAATTAACGGCGGTGCAAAATTACGCGGTGCGGAGGTCGAAAGCCATAACGATCATCGCGTTGCGATGAGCTTGGCTGTCGCTGCTTTAGCCTGCGAGGGTGAAATCTTAATAAACGGTGCCGATTGCGTTGATATTTCTTTCCCTGGTTTTTATGATTTGCTAGAGGATTTATAATACGACATTTTTTACAACTTGTAAAAAATCGGCATATAATATATAATGAGTTTATAACGAGCAGCAAGGCTGCTCTTACACGGGGGTGTAATGGTTTCGACGGGGATTTGGAAAACAAGGATAGCCATCCGCAGCGGGTTAACTGCGTCATCAAGCCCAAAAACGTTTAAAATTAAACGACAACAATTCATTATTAGCCGCCGCTTAATATAAGCGGCTGTCGGCCTGAGATTGCCTGCCTTCTCAGCAACCGGCATCGATTCGGCGGGGAACTTTTTCGCTTAAGCTTTGCGGCGTAAAAAGAACATATGAAGCTACCTAATTAAGACGACTTGTCGGTTAGTGTCTTAACCGGGGAATTTTTATTAACTGACTGTGATGGGAGAAGTTTTTGTCGACGGATTTTCGGACGCGGGTTCGATTCCCGCCATCTCCATAGGGAGTAACCTCGACATAAATGTTCAGTCGTGAATACAGATGTAGGCGGTTCACCTCCATAGGGAGCTTCCTCGACTTAAATGTTTGGGAAGAATCGCTGTATTTACGGACTTTTCGGGGTTCGGATAGTCGGTAGGAAATTAGTTTTCTACCGACTATTTATTTACATATGTAATCTATTAGTAATCTATGAATTGTGGTTTTTGGCATATGGCAGAGTATCAGATTTTTACTCTCATTAATAGGAGGTGATTAGATGCCAATAGCAGATATGGGAGATTGCCCTAAATGTGGCACAGTATTAACAAATGATGATGTAAGCTCTGATTATGATAAGGATGGTAACATAGTACATATGTTGCTTTGTTCCAAGGAAAATTGTGATTATTGTAAAATTCTATCCGTTGACACTAATTCGTAATGTATGTCTAAAAAAAAGCCGTTGGATTATTTTTCCAATGGCTTTTTATCTCACAATTTTAAAGAAAAAAGCCTACCCGATTTGAGTAGGCTCAATATTTATAGTAAAAGAACTTGATAGTTTTCAAAAAAATGTTAATCTAAAGATATGAGTTATCCAATCCAATATAAAAGACGAACAATAGAATATCGAATGGAAGGTCATACACTAGCAGAAACAAGCAATATATTTAAAGTGTCAATCCCCACAATCCGCGCATGGGAAAAACAATATAAAGAAGAAGGAGATTTTAAGAAGAAACCCTAAAGCGGAGTTATAAGAAGCAATCCTGAGCAATTATTGTTGTATATAGAAGAACATCCCGATGCATATCAGAAAGAAATAGGCGAAGCATTTGGTTGTAGTGACACCGCTGTTCGTAAAGCCTTTAAACGCCTGGGTATAACGCGAAAAAAAAGACAAGACGTTACCGGGAACAAGACCCGGTAAAAGTTGAACAATATCAACAACAGATAGCATCAGTTCCGGCTTCCAAGATTGCCTACATAGATGAAACCGGAATAGATGCTTATCTATACGTGAATATGCATGGTCAGTCAAGGGGAAGGCTGTATATGACAGAATCAGCGGTCGTAAATATCAACGAACGAGCATCGTTGCTGCACATATAGAAAACAAGATTGTAGCACCTTTGCAGTATAGCGGAACTATGAATAGCTCCTTATTTGAGCTATGGTTTGAACAATCTCTATTGCCGTCACTTCCTGAATCCACCGTAATTGTGATGGACAATGCCGCTTTTCACAGAAAGAGCAGGCTATTTCCGCTTGCTCAAAAATTGGGATTCCAACTTGTTTTTCTACCGGCTTATTCTCCTGAACTCAACCCGATTGAGCATTTTTGGAGTTGGCTAAAAAGACAACTACGGAAAATTCTTCCCTTTTACGACTCTCTTGATGATGCCATCTTTGAATGTTTTCAAGTTCGTTGATTATAAACAACCTTGTATTCACGTTGTAAAGTTTTAATGTCCTCCTCACTTCTTAGCGGCTCAACTGCGTCAACATTCTCATTAGGAACGCTAATATTAAACATCACCTCGACTTTATCACTGTACACCAAAACTTTTTTGATATATGTCTTGATAAATTGGCGGCATTCCGCAAGATTTTTAGTTTTGACAAAATCCTTAGACTTGTTAATCAATTCCAAAATCGTTTCTTCCGTGATAAGCGATTCCTTGTTCTGCAATGTTAATTCGCGTATATACTTTTCCAGATAGAGTTTCCTATCTTCAAGCTCTCGCAATTCGTTCTTAACTGTTTCTATGCTGATGCCTGTTTCAGAAACAAGTTTTATGACGGTGCTTATCCGGGAGATTACATCTTGAAGCCCAGTGTTCGCGGTGTTCAATTCTTCCTTGTTGTCATCAGCTTGCTTGCGGTTAAATTCAGCCAGCATAACGGATAATTTTTTGATGGAGTTGTCTGAAAAGAGGTTGTTGTATAATTCATCAAGCACAAAGTTTTCAAGGTATTCCTTGCGGAGTTCCTTGTTTTGGCAACCTTGATGATTGTCGCGGTTAGAACATCTATAAGACACATATTTGCTCTTATTCCGTCCGCACTTTCGGCTGTTACCGTACATAGGGGAATCACATTCACCACAATAAATCAAACCACTTAACAGATATATTTCTTTTGCCTTATATCTGCCGCCATTTTCAAGATTCTGATCCATTTTAAGCTGTACGGCGTTGAATGTGTCTTTATCAATTATGGCAGGTATACCATCCTCAATAACGATCCATTCGTCTTGTGGCTTAGGTTTGGCATTTCTTTTACCAGACGCGTCTTTTTCTACTTTGCAGTTGTACATATAAGTACCTATGTATTTTTTGTTGCGAAGTATTGTATTTAGGCTGTTTTTAGCAAAAGAATTGCCAAATTTAGTTTTATATCCCATTGCGTTTAAATATTCAAGAATTTGACAATATCCAACATCATTTGAATACTTGTCGAAAATTATCTTGATTATTTTGGCTTCTTCTTCGTTAATCACATATTGCTTGGTATCAGGGTCAACGTCATATCCTAATGCTGGAAAACCGCCTGTATGCTTGCATTTGTAAGCGTTTTCCTTTAAGCCTTTCATAACCTCTCTTGCGAGCGACATAGAATAGTATTGAGCCATCCCCTCTAAAAGAGATTCCATAATAAGGCTTTCTGGACTGTCATCAAGGTTCTCTAATACTGATAACAGTTTAACGCCACAGAGTTTCAATTCTCTTTTGTATGTAACAGCATCATATTTATCTCTGGAAAACCTATCCAGTTTATGAACGATAATAAATTGAAACTGCTTTTTCTTAGCATCCGTAATCATGCGTTGAAATTCAGGGCGGTTGTCATTGGTTGCTGATAATGCAGAATCAGTATATACCATAACGACCCTGTAGCCTTTGCTTTCCGCATATGCCTTACACGCTCTAATCTGCGCGTCTATAGATTCTTCACGCTGGTTGTGACTGGAAAATCTGGCATAGATAACGGCTATCTTATCCGCCGGAAACACTATATTTTTCTTCATACAAAACCTCCTTGTTTTTTTATTACCTCAGTTTTATATTATGGCTTTTTAATGATTATAAAGCCGAATTTTAGTGAAAAAGGGCTATTATTTGCGTAAATAGCCCCTTTGATGTAGAATTAACCTAACACTTGACAATCTAGGAATAGTCATGACAGATTATTCCCATGCCATATTCATTTCAATTATCATTCAAACAAGAAGGCGCATTGTTTGAGAAATAATCTTTAAGCCGATTATAAGTGTCGGGATAACTTTCTAAAATCCAAATCAAATATCTATGAGTATTAAAAACATCATTCATCATCGTTTCTATAGCGGATAATACTTTTTATCAATATTAATTACGCTATTTTCACAATCCAATTTGATTTCTAGTTTCTTGTTATGTCCGCCGACCGTAAGAAGAACTAGAATATCTTCATCATAGGATTTCAATTCAAATGGAACAGATTTAAAGTCAGTATTTGGTTCATCTGCAATGTTATTTAGATTGTCATTCATAATGTTTAGCGTATCACCTGCATTAATTTCATCTTTATTCACGTAAAATCCTCCTATTCATTTTCACCGCTTTGAATATGAAGCCAAACCTTATTTAACAACTTGACTGCCGGAAGCAAATCAATTTCAAGCGTTGAGAACCCTTCTGATTCAACAGGAATTGCATACTTAGCGCATTATGGGAAATGGATTTTTAATTCCTCTCGCTTGATTGATGCAATATGCACGACAAAGACCCCTTTCAAAAAAATCTCAAACATCTAAAAATAGCGAAAATAGCGGCAATAGTGAAAGTTCATTTGTTATCTACCCGACCCGCGCATTTCGCTCCTTCGGGGGAGCGGAAGCGGCGGTCGGAGAATAGTTCACTACGACTTAACTATCTTTATTTCTTTTGCAATGCCAATAGGACGTATATTAAACCCAATCCCAACCCCTCTGAGATTTGACTTTATTTCGTTTAACCTTCGACTAAGGGCATGGGGTGCTTTTGGAAATAAGCGGTCATCCGTGTCTAAATGTTCATACATGGCAATATCAACAATCTCGGAATAGAGGTCGCTGACTGTACCTATGTATTCCTGTTTGTTCTCCATGAACTTAATTACACTCATTGCAAGGATTAGCGAAAAGAGCTTCTTCATTTGCTTTCCTTTGGTTTTCTTTGTAGATGTCTACAAAGGATTGCCCTTCATATCCAAGTGCTTCCGCCACACAATAGCCCCATAGAGTGAAGTCTGCCATACGGCTATATCCGGGTAATTCTGTTGTGGAAACTAAAGCCATTGCATTTGATAAGGCACAAAATATAATGCCTAACAGCTTTGGAATATCTTTTTCAAACTCTGTCCATAACCTTTGTTCAATTTTTCGTTCGGTTTCTGGTATACGTTCTAATTCAAGCAGTATACAGCGGTCAAGAAGGTCTGGTTGTGTCGCCGCAACGCTAATACCATTGAGAATAACCCTTCTGTGTATATCCAACGTAACCTCATCAGCGTCGCTATAAAGCATACGTTTGGATATTGCGCCCCCTGTGCTTGCGATACAGAGCAGGTCACTTTTCTCTTGATTTAATTGCTGTAGATTGTCATAGCAAATCATACAACTATTAAATAAGCCTATTGCCATATCATTTTTGTTAGCCGGTATGGAGAAAAGTTCTTTTTTAGATGGGTCAACGATTTTCTTAGTAGCTTTTACCGTGCTTGATTTCGCCGACCCATGCTCTCCATAAATAATCAAAATAGGGTGATTTATGGCTGGCACAAAACATAGCACAAGGTATATTCCGTACAAAAATAGGTCATTCTCATTTTTGAAACGGAAATGCTTTTTCAATATCAATAAGTATTCAGACATATCTGTGATATTGAGCAAAGGTGGATATTGAGTTACAATATTCTTGTTTCGAGCTAGAATGACTGGGTAATCTGTAACAATTTCGTACTTACCCGGCGATATTTTCACAACCTCGTTACTATCATTGACTAGATCGTAGTAAATGCTGTTCTCATATCTGTTTATCCTTAGTTCCAGAGGGTGCATAATACCAGACATTTCAGCTTCGGCGGTTAGCTGATCGACAACCGATTTTATGATATCCTGTTTAGGAAGCTTACCAAATTCATCTTTATACAGGATTCTTAAATAGTTGGATAGTTTTTTATCGGTTGTCCTTAAAATAAGGGTTTTGCTGTTAATGACAATTCTTATATAAGGTACGTCAAGTTGATTTACAAATGTTTCCAGTATATCGCCATTGATAAGGTTATAAAGTTCATCACTATCCGATACGGAATCATCTGTATTTTTTGGCGATTTAATTCGTGGCATGATTGCCTCCTTTCATCTAGGGCTGAATGATGAATATATCCAGCCCTAGATTGACAGAATTATTTTTTACTTTTTGGTTCAGGAAGTTTAGGTTTGCCCAAACGTGGCGGTTTGTTTAATGTAGGGTTACGGCGTAGGGGAATAGGTTCAAATTCATCTTCGGGATTTGAATTTGTAGATGTGGACTCAACCTCCAGCTTGCTATTGTTGGTGTTGTTTTCCACAGGTATAGATTCTCCATCATTTCCCTGGTTTTCGCCGTCATCCTCATATTCTTCTTCACCTTCATATTCAATGTCGTCTTCGTATTCATCATCTGACATTGAATCGTCGTCTTGTGAGCAAGCTGCCAGCATTGCGGGATCGACAGGGGTTTGAAGTTTTCTGTTTTCAGGCACTATTCTATTGATATAAGAAATTGTATTGCCCTCGCTATCTATTTTATCCTCCACATAGATTTTAATAATTGACTTTACAAGCATATTAACGTCAAGCACTTCACCTTTTTTAGGGGTTATATTAGCCCCTTTAAATAGTGAATACAGTAGGTTGCCTGTACGTAATTCGTATTTGAGAAATTTTGTCAACTCAAAAAACTCATCATTGACATCTCCGACTATTGTTAATAACAATAACTCTTGATAGTTTTTTTGTATAACTTTAACCTCACTAATATATGCCAAGTAACCATTGATGTTTGGGGGTATTCTGTTTAAAACGTCATCAAGCTCAATCCTGATTGGCTGTGGGGGTAAAAATGACATAAAATCATCCTTTCTTCATATTTGATGTACAGGAAAGGTTCTTTATTGTGAGAGGTTTAGAACCTTTCCTGTGGGGTCATTGCAAATTACTTACTCGAATGACCGTAAAAATAAACACCTTCTCTTTCATAGAAGCCCATTTCTCCTCGTTCAAACGACCAGCTTATTGGGCAAAGACCAATTTTAATCCCAAGTTCATTACCGACTTCATCAAAAAGCTTATACAACAGATTTTCGACATACTCATCGGACATATGATTCGATTCCATTTGTTGAGTGATTTCGACAATGATGCAAGGGTACCAAGCAAGTATACCTGTGCAAGGCTCGATATACTTCCAGTTGTAGCTGTCTTCTAAGACTTGAGCGATTAACCTTTCGAGTGCTGAGGCAATACATACATTTTTAGAAGAATTGAACAGGAAGTCATTTAATTCATTCAACCCCTCTTTTTCTAAAAGGTCGATCCCGGCAATTTCACCCACGTACACTTCCGTAATAATCTTCAATGTACCGATAGACTCTCTCAATTTCTCAATATTCATCTTCATTCACCGCCTTGTCAAAATTTATTCTTGTTGCTTTCCGCCTTTTACTCCTCGCTTTTCCATTGCTATACAATGGTAGTAATTCGACCGACGCGCTGAATGCACATTCTTTATCGAACACTTGCGAGTGCTACGGCTATTCAGTTTTCAAGGTGCGGTATTACAGTAAAGCTTTAAATGAAGTTGATTCCTGTCAAGAATATTGCCGTCAGATTCATGTAAAGCTTTTATGTTTAAAATGATAGCACGAAAAAAAACCTATTAAAATTTTCCCTCACAAACAAAAAAATTGTGAGGGAGTATCTTAACAGGTTTTAAAAATTATGCTATCAGCATAGTAGGGTATATTTTATTTATTTTGATTAAATATGTCGAAAATGTAGCTTTTGGAAATACTATTTAAGCCATCATTTGCTAACGACGTTTTTATCCTCTCTTTTAATTTAGGGTCTAAATTTTCCTCTTTAATAACAGATCGCATTATTTGCTTGATTTCATCATTATGTGTGTCACCGACATTATACAAATCAACAAATCTATTCGTCATGCGCGTTATTGAGATAGTATATTCGATTATAGTATTGCTAATAAAGTTCATTTGATTGTCTATTGTATCAAATAATTGCGAAAACATATGCGCATTTGTTATTGTTGATAAGGCACTTATTATTTCTTCATCTGATAATTGATTTTTGCTATTATCAGCATTTGCCGACAACGACTTAATAAGCTGATTGTTAACGATTTTTAACTGATATATATAACTGTAGTATGTTTCAAACTCTAAATATTTGTCAACCATGACTGACTTTAAACAAGTTATATCAATGAAATCCTTTAAATACCGCGCAAATGATTTTATATCGCTATCATTATATCCCTTCTTGAAATAACAGAAACAAACGGTTTTCATATGACTTAGTGATTCTATCATTTCACCCAGATGTGAAATTACTATATCAATTATTCCCTTTATCCTATTTACACCTAATACCGATTTATCGTTGATTATATTGGCAAGCGGTTTGATTTTTTCTGTAATCTGTGAGAATATGACGTTGCATTTACGTGTTTCATTCTTAAAAGCATCTAAATACAAGTCAAAAAAAATAGCTTCCTCATTTTTTTCATTCAAAGGTATTTCAGATTTTGAATAAAAGTCCATTATGTCCCTGTTAAAGGCATCATATATTTTCATACAAACAGTCTGCACAAAAAAGCCTTCAACAATGTTATCAAAATCTTTATCCACACTCTCAATAGATTGGAAAAAGTTTTTGTTTATATCTGCGTCCTTTACCTTTCCTAGCTTGTTTTTTAACAATTCAGCAACATAAATATCAAAATCATTATATGTATAACCATCAATATTATCATGACTATTTAACGTATGCTCTGGCACATCATATTCAGATTCTTTCTCTGCGGAGACATAATATATGGCTTCTCTATAAACAAGATATTCATTCAACATTTCAAAAAATCCATTCAGCTCATTTAGTATCTTAAACCTAAAAAAAGAATCGGTAGTTGACAAAAAATTTGATATTGAAGATAAGTTTCTGCTAATATTTTGAAGCAATTTATTCTCGATTAACTTTGTTAGATACGCCGCGCTGCTTTTTATCTCTGTTTTAATTGCGCCGTCTTGTAAACTATCTACAGTATTTATTATCTCAATATTGTATTCTAATTTCTGGTCAAAGGCTTCATTTAGTGACTTGGCATAATTAGTCCTCGAAAATGGATTTTTATCAAATATCTCGAACAGTAGATACAACTCTTGCACCCATTCTTTTTTAAATGAATATACCGGAACTTTTTTAATGTTATCAATTTGCATTAAAGAATTGTCAATATCATACTTCTCGCATATAGCCACTAACTTCCTTTCAAAAGTAGATTTTGACATGTAGAGTGCTTTAACAAATTCATCTATATTGTAGTCTTTTACTTCCACGCTAATCCCTCTCAATGAAATTTCTTCATATATTAAATGTCTATACGCTTCCTTTATAGTATACACAGTTCGTCTATCTACATCAAGAAAAAAAGAACAAACTCCACAAAACAGCGTCAATAGCGTCAGTAGCGACAAAAAGGTGTTTCATTCCCAAACCCTGTCGCCTTGCCTTCGCTTGGGGCTTGCGCTTCGGCGGACAGGGAATAATGTTTATAGAGTATCCTCACTTTCGCTATTTTCGCTTCTTTCGCTATTTTTCGGTGTTTGTAGATTTTTCTGTGCAAAAAAAATAAGCAAGCACATTTTTTAGGTGGCTTGCTTGTTTTTGCATTATATCATTAGGGCATTTCATTTATTAGGTTTTTTGACTTTTACCAATACTCCGACAAGTTTTAAAGCAGCTATCCCTAATTTACCTAATGGGTTCATTTTCTTCAATTCATCATCAGTATAAAACTCTTGCTTTGACTTTGCCACAATATGAGCCTCCCTTTTATTTAATATTTCAATAACAAAAACTATCATTTTACGTTACACCATATTTTTTAAGCAACTTCATAACCCAAGAATATGTATAATCGTATTTACGTGCCAATTCTTTAGCATTATAACCGTTATACTCTTTAATGATTTGGGCATGTGTATATTCATCAGATAACAATCTTTTGGGAAAGCTGACGCATTGCCCTGAAAATTCGTTATATAAGATTGCTATTATTTTACAATACAAATTTTTGTCAACGAATTTTTCTGCTATTATTTTATACGCACCATTAAAGCAGTAGCATTCTAAATCTGTAATATCTTCTATCTCAATTCTCACGTCATCCCCTCCCATCCGCTTATTATCTAATTGTAACATGACTCGGATAGCTAATCATCTGGATTAGACAATGGCTTTTACTATGTATAATCCATTACTTTTTTCGCGTGTTTGATTTACCGCCGGATATTAGAAGATCAACAACCAGAGGTATAAGCTTCGGGATAACGGTCTTTGTAACTGATATGAGAAATTTCTTTATAGCCGCGCCCTCCATCCTCTAAAACCCCTCCAATATTCCACACAATGACAATAGAGTCTTATCGTTCGGCATTATAAGGTTTACGCCGTACTCATTGTTAAACAGATATAGAACATTGACATAATCGCCATTTGCTGTTTTTATTGTGTCTATATGCTCCGGCTGTGCGGCTTTAAAGTCAAAATCTATCTCTTTTATAGCTTCCTCAATATTATCTCCCTTCGGTAAATACACGACATACCCGCCATCATCATCAAGGGTTCTATCTTCGCCATAGCATTCATCTAATGTTGTAATAAGCTCTATTATCTTTGCCCTTACTTCTGACATGGTATCACTTGGTAACTGGGTTAAGTCGGCTTTATGTAGTAATCGCAATATTTATCAGTCCTTTCCTTAAATTAATCAGAGCCTTATCTCAACCTTATAACAAACCTCAACTTCATATTTTAGGCTGTTTCGGTTTTTGTATCTGACAACGCTTGTTTTTGCGTCTTCTTATCGCTTTTTTCTTGTTGTCTGTGTTTTCTTTATTGATATCTATTGATTCATCCTTAAAAACAGGAAAGTCAAACGGAACTAATTGCCAACCGTTACTACTGCGAAGACTGGGAGTCAAAGGATGAAGACATTTGACTCCGCGGCCATCCTGTGTAGTTAAAACTTTTTCTTTGTAGGGCAAAAGTAGCTTTAGTACAACATTCTGACGCGCCGCAATCTTTTTATTTCCATCCCCGGCTTTACCGTAGCAGAGAATAACACTATCAGCGTTTTGGACTGACTCTAAAATTTGCTTGTCGTTATCAGGAATGTTGATTTCGCTTATGTCTTTGCTTAGATCGGCGTTTAATCTCGAATACATATTCAACAAATCAACCGAACCATAGCCATGTTTTGAGAGTTCATTCAGTACAAGCATTGTTGTTAAATCGGACTGGGACACATCGCTTGCACATGGGTAAATCATTATTATGGCGGCTTTTTTCTTGCTCACATCCCATGTTTTTGTTGCCAATGTACGATGAAGACCATTATCCGAATATATTACTTTTGTATGCAGAGTGCTTTCTGCGACTTTCATTTTCAAACACATCCTTCTTAAAAATGTAAATTTAATAATGTCAATGAGTTTATCTACTCCACTTTACCCATTTAGAATTAACATAGTCATAAGTGTATGTTCCGTCTCTAAAGTCAATAGTCAGAAAATACACTTTATCATCATAGGAGTAAATGGCGTATGCTTGATATTCCGCACTATTTTCATCATTGAGAAAACCCGCCGTAGCCATTAGGTTTTCCGGCTTGGGTATAATATCGTTCACATTTTGAAACTCTCCGCATTCGTCATGATGAAATGAGATTGCTTCCATCCACGGCGTATCCCCATCAAAAAACAGCTTCACATGGAAGCTGTCAATGATTGGCAATGTTATTTGAGTAATTTGATTCAGATGCATATTTACTAATCCTTTCGTTGGTTTTTTCAATTAATAAAAACTCTACTTCCTGAAAATCTCCGCTATCAAGTACCCAAACTTCATCATGATACTGACATTTAACGATATCCAGAGCCATTTCGCTAGTTTCTGCTTCAACTTCTACTGCCTTTGCGAGTGTTTCAATAATATTTATTGCAAACTTCATATTTTACAACCTTTCTGTTTTAGTGATAACCGCTTAATACTCTGATGCTAACAACATTGTTGAGTACGCTTCGCTGTCAATAACGAAAATCTTTTCATTCAAGCATTTTTCGACAAATATTGAATATCTTTTCTTATACCTCGGTATTTCTTGTACATGTTCAATTACTTGTAAATAGTTGCCTACACTGTCTTTTTTGATGGAAAGATTAAAGACCTGTAAGTAATCCAGCTTTGCACCTGTCCTGATCCGCTCATCAATCAGTTCCCATATGAACATCTGCGTTTCAATCGGAATATCAATCTGTACGCCTTTTGTGAGGTATCTACTATTCTGAAACATAATCTAATCCTCCGTAACACTCGGTATTTCATTGTCCACCATTAAATCCTCATAGTCAGGATTAATGAAATCCGAATCAAGGAAATGGTAAAGAGTGATGCAATCTTTAATACCCTGTATATAAAGATATTTACCCTCAATATCTTTATATGTACTCAGCAATTCCTCATAATTTTCAATCCATTGCAATACATCATTTGAAGCATGTTCTTTAAGACGTTTTCGTTCTGACTCGATTTTTTCAAAGACTGCTTTGTTCTTTTCGTTTTCTTTTCTGAATTTGGTGATATGAAAACCGTACCTCTCCAAAAACAGAGTGTTCGCATTCATCCAAGAAGCTTTATCCATGCAGTTCCTCCTTGTAGTAGTAAGTAAAAATCCACTTAGGGCATGTGAGGTTCTATCTAATGATTGGGTAAACGGCTTCTCGCAAGCAAAATAAAAGTATCCGGGATTTCCTTTTTAGAAGGTTTCCATGATGCCTTTATTAGTCGATTGCCGTTTGCCTACCCATAGATGAGAAAGAACCCATGTGACCCTAAGTGGATTTTTCTAAAATAATAATATATGCTCTTAAAATGTTATGGTACGAAAGCTGATTTTTAAGGCATTTCAAATAAAATATCCTTTTACAATCACTTAGGATTACCCTTGATTTTCCATGCTAGGCATGTTAGACTATTTGTAATGTTAGGTATCCTGCCTATATTGGAGCGTAGAGTTCGTGAAGTTGTTTAATGCGCTCTGCCTACGTTAAGTATTTCAACAAAACAAGAATACAACATCAATGTTTTTAGATAATGTAAATTTTAGGTTAAGTATTTCAAAAAGACGAAAACAGTAATAATACTTTTCATGTGAAAATTAATATAGTAGGAGTACGTATGAATGATAGAACTGCAACGGAGACAATAAAAGGTTATTTTTATCAATTTGACTACTCTATTTATAAACTTTTAAAGCATGATAATTTAGATAGTAAAATTATCATCGAAGGCATAGAAGATGTCGATATTTACTCATTGGGCGATTATACGGCGATCCAATGTAAGTATTATGAGGGTACGGAATATAATCATTCTGTAATAGGTTCAGCAATAAGATATATGCTAAAAGACTTTTGTGTGAGGCTAAAAAATAATGAAACATTCATAAGCTATAAGCTTTATGGATTCTATAAAAAAGGACAAGAAAAATTAAAATTTCCTATAACTGTTGATTATTTAAAGAAACACTTTTTGACTTTTACCAAAGACACTAAACTACATAAATATCATGAAGAACTTAACATCAATGATAATGATCTAGGAAAATTTTTATTAAGAATTGAATTGAACATTAATGCTAAGTGTTATGAAAAACAATATGAAGACATAATAAAAGAATTGGAAAATAATTTTAGCTGTTCTACGTTTGAAGCAGAGTACTACTACTATAATAATGCCTTGAAGGTAGTCAAAGATTTAGCTATTCAAAAGGATATTGCAAATAGAGAAATTAAGAAAAGGGATTTTCTATCAATTATTGATAAAAGGGAAATTCTCTTCCATGCATGGTTTAAACTCTTTAAAACGGAAAAGGAGTTTTGTAGAAAAATAAGGTCAGAGTATTTTACGATGCTAAACATAAGTCCGTATGATCGGTTTTTTCTACTAGAGATTAACCCTTTAAATTACAGCAGAGTAGATTTGAAAAAACTATATACTTGCTCATAAAAAAATGGTCAAATATATCTAAAAAGAATCCAACCCCTTTTTGTCCCTATATTTATATACACAATATCAACGGCGATGAGTGGAAATCAATAAAAAAAGCTCTCTTTGATGAAGGAGTCATTTTTTCTGATGGCTATCCTTATTTAGATTCTAATTTTGAATACAAGGCAATTTCTATAAACCCAAACTATAATAATAAAATTAATGTTAAATTGTTTTCTGAATTAGTAAATATTGAGTCTACTTTGAATCATTTAAACACTACAAGGGAGATATATCAATTTTATTTAGATACCCCATATTTTAATTTTAACGATGTTAATGTGAGACATACAAAAATACAAATTCCAGATTTAAAATTTGTAAAGGAGATTATATAGTGGAGAAATTAGAAAAACTAAATGCAGAAGTAATATCCGTTTTCCCAAATAATATTAAGATATTAGTTGAAGATATTGAAGCTTTTAGAATAGCCGAAGAGTCATTGCGTGTTGGCTCATATCTCAGAATAGCTGATAATGAAAACGCAATAATGATAGCTATTATTGAGAGTTTTTCTATTGAACTCAATAATAGCGGTGAACGAGAATATATAATTGAAGCTACCCCACTTGGATTAATCAGAGATGATGTATTTATTAGAGGTGGTGATACAATAGCAATACCACCTAAAAAAGTAGAGCCTGCAAAAAATGAAGATATCAAAAAGATTTATAATGAATCTATACCAATAGCAAAACAATTTATATTCTCAAGCTTATCAACAAATAAAAACATTGAGATACCGATTGATGGGAATAAGTTTTTTAATAAACATATTTCAATTATAGGTTCAACAGGGTCTGGTAAATCTCACACAGTAGCAAAAATATTACAAAAAGCTGCTGAAGCAAAAAATGGAGAGTTTTCTCTAAATAATTCTCACATAATTGTGTTTGACATACATTCAGAATATCAAGCCGCTTTTCCTGATGCAAATTTAATAAATATTGAAAATTTGACATTACCCTATTGGCTTCTTAACAATGAGGAACTCGAGGAGATTTTGTTAGATACTGGAGAAAGAGATAATTATAATCAATCTTCCATATTTCGATCTCTTGTTACAGCAAACAAAAAGAAATATAGTCCCACCAAAGAAAAACTGTTCTATGATACCCCGGTGTTCTTTGATATTAACGAAATCGTAAATGCAATTAATAACTTTAAAAGTGAGACAGAAAATGCAAAATGTGATGGACGATATATGATTAATGATGGTACGTATGAGCTGCTTAAAGATGGTAAAACAGATGAAAACTCAGGTATCGCACTTAATAATGATGAACGCATTTCTAAATACTTTGAAAAGAAGCACAATTTTTACGCTACAAAATTGCAAAGTATAACAAAGGGTGATTACAATGATGGTACTCTTGATAAATTTTCGATACGACTAGAATCAAAAGTACTAGATAAAAGATTAGACTTTTTATTTGGAGATAAATCAAAAAAGATAGATTTTGAAACTACTTTACGAAATCTAATGGGGTATACAGAAAATGCACTTAATAATATAACCATTATTGATTTAAGTGGTATTCCATTTGAAGTCCTAAGCATAACTGTTTCCTTAATTTCAAGATTGATATTTGAATATGGATATTATTACAAACGAGTGCGTTGTAAAATCAACCCAGAAGAGAAGATTAATAGCGACACCCCAATTTTAATGGTTTTTGAAGAGGCTCATAAGTATGTTCCAAAAAGCGAATTATCGAAATATAGAGCTTCACAGAAAGCAATAGAACGGATTGCAAAAGAAGGGCGAAAATATGGCGTCACATTACTTTTGGCAAGTCAAAGACCGTCCGAGATATCGGAGACGATTTTTTCACAATGTAATAATTTTATTGCTATGAGGTTGACAAATCCTAATGACCAAGCCTATGTTAGAAGATTATTACCAGATACCTTAGGTAATCTTATTGAAAAACTTCCTTCACTTAGTGCTGGTGAAGCAATACTAATTGGAGAGGCAATTATATTACCTTCAATAGTAAAAATTGATGAATGTAAATGTCCGCCTTCATCACACGACATCCCATATTGGGATTTATGGAAAGATGAATGGATTAACATTGATATGAAAAATATTAGTAGTGAATGGTATTAACTACTAAGCTATAGTAAGAATGCAAATGTATATTTATACGAGTCTTAAACTCCAAGGTTATATGGAATGATAGTTAAATATTTGATTGGTGAATGTCTCATTATTAAACAAAATATAAGCTGGGATAATCGAAAATTTATTTATGTTATTCATTTATCGTACATATTTAAGTCGTGGAAGCCTCCTTACGCGTTCCACCTCCATAAATTTATGGAATCCAAATATAAATGTTAAGTAGAAATTAATGGTTAACACCAATAAAGCCGATAGAATGGCATTTTTCTATCGGCTTTATTATTTATATTAACATGGTTATTGATAAGTTCGTTATTACTTCAAATCTGCAGCTTCGTTCCGAAATGCTTCTTGTCATAGGGTCTGTAAGTATCTTTTTTAATTTTGTTATAATTTAAATGGCGTTTTAACAGCATATTTATATTTATTGAAAAAAGAGGATGTTTATTTATAAGCCAATTTACAAATTCTAAAATGTAAATCAAAGTTTTATTTGAGGAAGATAAGGAGTTGTAAACTAATTGCAACGAATACTATATAATATTTATAAAAAAACATGTAAGATATTCCACATTTTTTTTATCACAATACCTTTAATAAGCCAATCCGCATTTGTTACTCCGGTATACGCACAAATCGAGGCTGTTGAAATTGAGGATAATTCTTTGAATATCTTGACAAACGAGCTTGACGGAAATGACGTTATAAGTATACCGATTGAAGATGAGTTAGAGAATAATGAGAGCGATCCTAGTGCCTTAGACGTTTTGCAAAATGTCGCTGATAACGAAAATATCATAGGAGCACAGGATGAGAATTATGGTGTCGTAGTTGATACTCAAGTAGCTTTGCAAGAGGCGCTAAACAGCGATGCCGCTATTATAAAAATTGTTCCACGAAATGGCGAAGATTATATACTTTTGGATAAACCGCTTGAAATCTATAAAGATAGAACTATTTTGATTACAGCGGACAAACCGGTAAGAATAGTTGGTGCGAGTGGTATGTGGCAATTAATAACAGGGATCGAAGGTTATGATCATGATATCAGCATACAGTTTTTCAATGTGGCTCTTGATGGCAACAATGTAAGTGGTGGTATCTATAACAGAGGTACATTGAAAATTGAAAATGCGAAGATACAAAATTGTTATCACATAAATGGCGGCGTGGGAATTTATAGCATAGACAATTTAACTGTAAACAATAGCTTGTTCACTAATAATTATGCAAATTCTGCTTATTACAGTGATGGTGGCGGAATATATGCCAGAGGTTTAAAATCCCGCTGTACCGTTAACATTTTTAATACCTCTTTTATAAATAACACAGCTAGATATGGCGGCGGGGTGCGTATTGATAATGCCGACAGCAATATCACAAATTGTTATTTTTCTGGCAACACGGCAATTCAAGGCCCATGTATTTATATTGCCGATGCTACCGGCGCAAATGTAACTGATTGTACGCTTTTGGAAAATACGGGTAGCGGAGCGATATTTGTAAATACGTCGTCATTAACTTTGACAAACAGCGTCGTCAGTAATAATAATGGACGCGGAATATACGGTTATGCTTATGGCAATGATGTCAATATTATTGTCAAAGGAAATACGGTAATCAGCGGCAACGCGGCAAAGACATCTTACGGCGGCGGTATTATCGGTTACTCGGAAAACGGAGGCAGGGTTATTATCAACGTTGAAGAGTATGCAGAGATTATTAAAAATGAAGCAGTGAATGGGGGCGGAGTTTCCGGCTTCCCAGATTCAAATGTTATTATAAATATATCCGGAAACGCACAAATCGTTGATAATATAGCATACGAAAATGGTGGTGGAATCTATGGCAGCGGCTCTATCAGTATCAACGGAGGGCAGATCGGTTCAAATACGGCTATTAACGGCGGCGGTATTTACGGCGACCCAAAAACACAAATTAATATCAGCAACGCTGTTATAAGCAGCAATATAGCTGAACAAGCTGGCGGTGGCATATGGATCGCCAGTTTGGAACAACTTACCGTCGATAATTCGACTTTTCATAATAACAGTGCGTTAACAGGGTATTTTTGGCGTCTAAAATCTCCCATTGATGACAAACAGTCGGTAGACTCCGTTATCCATAATGAGAGTATCTTCAATACGCTTTATACAATGCCATATAGCAATGCGTACAATAATTATGATGTAAATTATACAACTTCTTCTGTTTTTACGCCTTACGCAGTCACTTATAACGGCAATGAAGATGATAATGGCATGATACTTGAAGATAAAAACAGTCCGTATTTAATCGGTGAAGAAGTGACAATCATGATACCGCCGGATTCACTTACTAAGAAAGGTTATCGATTTACAGGTTGGAATTTTGAACCGGATGGTGCAGGTATTTATTATGTATATTATGAAGAAGATGAGCAATTCGATCCACCATCGTTTACAATGAGTGATTCAAATATAATATTATATGCTCAATGGGAAAAAACGACAAATATTATACCCAACCCCCCTATAAGCACGCCTACGCCGGGGAATCCGAAAACTATAATAGTCACATATAATGGTAATAATGATGATAATGGCATGATACTAGACGATCAGAACAATCCTTATTTAATCGGTGAAGTAGTGGCAATTCGAATGCCACCGAGTTCGCTATCTAAGGCAGGTTATCGTTTCAAAGGTTGGAATACTGAACCGGACGGTACAGGAATTTTTTATGCATATGATGAAGATAATAAGCAATTTGAACCTTCAGCGTTTACAATAGGTGACACGAACGTAATATTATATGCGCAATGGGATAAATTAATAATCTCGTTACCCTTGCCGGAGGAACCGGAAATTATTTCAAATGAAGAGACAGAGGACATAGCGTATGAACCAATTATTACTCTGAAAATAGATGATGAGACTGAAAATGAGGTATATCTGATACCTATGCCGGAGATATCTAATGAACTAGTTGCCCAGGAAGAACAGAATGAAACGATTATTGGAGAAGGTTTTACCGAATTTCCTCCAGATTATCAGCTGGCTCAGTTAGATGACAATATTATAGAATTAGTGGACGACAATGATATGCCGCTTGAACAGTGGGCTAATGCTGAAAATAGTGGGCTGTATTACGCAGACCCTAATAACCCTCAGATTGAATTTGAAGAGAATGGGCCTCTTGAAATAATTAACAATGGTGACACATCCCTTGGATTATGGAGTAATAATGAGGATGATGAATGGATTTATGAAGAATACTCACCCATAAACCGCTGGAGAAATTTATTTTATTTTTTTATTGCTTTTGGCGGAGGGTTGATTGGTATTTTTTTCTTCGTGATTACTCGTAGACACGTTATCAGGGGAGAATTCGTACGGATGATTGTTCATGCGATTCATTTGGAAGCAAAAACCGAAAATATTGAGCCATATACAGATGTATCGGAAGACGATATATTTTATTATGACATTATGAACGCAAAAGCAGCGGGTCTGTTATCAGGATTTCCTAATAGTAAGTTCCAACCACGCATTACTATAACGCGTGAAGAAATAGCAAGTATTTTGGCAGAGACCGTTAGATATACAAATTCAGTCATAACAGAGGACGATACGGATATTAGCATTGTCTTTAAAGATTTCAATAATATTAATAAATTGTTTTTAGCTGATATACGGCTCCTTTTGCAACTGAAAGTTATGATAAAAAAAACTGATGACAAATTTGACCCTAAAGGGCTTTATACAAGATTACAAGCAAAAAAATAATCAAAAATATGTTGACATTAATTTCTCCGGTTCAATCTGATAATTATTAGAAGCGGGCAAAAAACGACCGCATTAAAACAAAAACAGTAACCCCCAAAAGGTTGCTGTTTTTTATGTATTACGAATACGGATAAAGGTATTATTAAGGTATTCCTTTTCACATTGATATGGCGTTTCGCATTTTTGCACGTTTTACAAATTAATTATTGAAAATTTCCTCACAGTACCTATTGACTTTATGAAAAGATTATATTAAAATATCTCTTGCCGTCTTAAGATAGCGAGCAGTCGTGGCGGAATTGGCATACGCGCAAGACTAAGGATCTTGTGAGGTCAAACTCGTGCGGGTTCAAGTCCCGCCGACTGCATCACAGAAAAATCAAGGGTTGTAGGGGCTTCCTGCAGTCCTTTTTTCTTGTTTTTTTAGCTCAAATTTTACGATGTCCACGATTTATTTAATTACCGAAATTCATAAATTTTTCGTTCAAACTGTCAGCGATGTTGGACTTAGCCGCCATATCCATGTGTGTATATATGTTCATCGTAGTTTGGATATCTTTATGTCTGAGCCAGGTTTGAATTTCCTTTAAATTAAATCCCAAATAAAGTAAATAACTCGCTGATGAATGACGAAGATCATGGAAGCGTATATGGGGCATATCATTATTTTTAAGAAGCAGACTAAAATGTTGGCTCACATAATCTGGCTTAATTAAATTTCCATCTACTCGCGTACAAACATATCCCTCATCAACATAATCATTAGCTTGTATAAATTTGTATTCCAATTGTTGGACTTTCCATTTTTTTAATTTTTCTCTTATAATTTTAGGCATTGGGATCACGGCATAACTGCTATCGTTTTTAGTTGAGTTAATTTTATATGTAATTTTATCGACTTTAATAACAGTATGTTGTATTGTGATGGTATTATTTTCAAAGTCAACTGCGTTCCATTTAATACCTAAAACCTCACTTCTCCGAAGACCATAAAACACAGTCAACAGTATAACAATCTCAAGTGGATCTCCTTTTGAAAATTCCAGCAAATTTTCAATTTGTTTTTCGTTATAGTGTTTTGCACCAGTATATTTTTCTTTCTTCGGCAAATCGATCCTTTTTACAGGATTAAAAGCTATAATATTTTGCCTTACCGCGCTATCAAGACATTTTGATATGTTTACCAGATGTTTTCTGACGGTGTTTGCTGAAATCGTTTTAAGCTTGAAATTTACGTACTGCTGAATATGAGAAGGGGTTAGATCTTTAAGCCTTAATTTTTTCGGTTCAAAATAAGGAAGTATATGAGCGTTTAAAGTCATTTTATAAACGTCGTATGTTGTTTGTGCTATAGAATGTTTTAAATTCTCAAGCCATATCGTAATAAAATCTACAAATAAAACATCCTTACTTAAATCAACCTTTTGTTGCTCAAACTCTGCAAGGACTTCCTTAAGTTTTGCATCCGCTCTTCTTTTATTATTGCCTTTGACTGGAATATCTGTCGTTATCCATTTCTGACGCTCCTTTCTTGTATCTTCATCTTGGTAGCGAACCAGTATATAATAGTTCGGTCTGTCTTTCTTTATTTGTAGTGTTGCTGTCATAGATAAAATCAATCCTTTCTATATATAAGTATGGAGTGTCTTATCTATGCCACAATTAACCTTAAAGACATTATAGCATACAGTAGACTATCGTCCACAACCTAATCTAAAAAACTTGTTTTTTTTGAAAGTCGATGACAATTTTCTTGCTAGATTTTTAACCCCTTTAATCATGACCACCCGCTAAGCGTAACATCATAAACTTAAGGAAATCCAGAAGGAATCTAACAACACGAGGATTTCCTTATTTTTTATGGTAAAATATAAGCAAGGGGATCTTATGAAAAAGAACTATTTCAGAAGATTTAAAAAAGTATACGAAATCATAAATTCTAAAGAACTACAAAAATATGCACATTTAGAAAATCGGGATAGCTTTACCAGAAAAAGAAAAATGCCACTGAAAGATATAGTGCTCTGTACGTTATCGAAAAAAGGAATGACCACTGCAATGGAACTGCGTCAATATTTCAGGCAAAAGGGGTGTGGGACTATGAGCATATCCAAACAAGGATATTTACAACAGCGAAGAAAATTGAACCCCGAAGTATTTTCTTATCTGAACAGAGAATATCTCCTGAATTTTTATGCTTCTGAAGAACCGCTTTTGTGGCATGGTCATCTTGTCATAGCCATTGACGGAAGCAAGGCTGAAATCCCAAATTCAGAAGAAAATCAAAAGGTCTTTGGAAAAAGTGGCAACCAGCATACAGATGGTCAATCCAGAGTTTTGGTCAGCGGAATGTTTGATGTGTTCAATCATTTTTTTCTGGATATACAATTAGGAAGCATTTCAGCAAGTGAAAGTGAGCTGGCAAAGCGGAATATCCATGCAGCCAAGGCATTCTTGCCGGATTACTCGGTATTAGCCATTTTTGACAGGGGATATCCATCTTTAGAGTTTATAGATTTTTCGGATGAGAATCATATACAATACTTGTTCAGGCTTTCCTCTAATGATTATAAAAAAGAACGCAACGAAATGGCTGGAAATGATGAGATTGTAGAGCTAATGCATACTGGGCCAAGAATAAGCAAAATAAAAATAAAGCATCCGGATATGGCTGGCAAACTGAAAGAGAAAGGAAGTACTAAGACAAGAATCCTTACTGGAAGACTTCCATCGGGAAACGAACTTGCCTATGGAGTATAACAGTCAAGAGGTTAAGAATTTGTATTTTAAGAGGTGGGAAATTGAGAAAAAATATCATACACTAAAAAATAAAATGAAATTTGAAAGTGTTATTGGAAAAGCAACTATCTATGTATACCAGGATTTCTAGGCGCAGCTGGTTATTTATAACATGATACAGGATGTCCGACATGCGGCGGATGAGGGACTGCAAGATAAGGTTTCTACAAAGAATTACAAAAACCATGTCCATGTCAATGAAAATATGGCAGTTGGCTTGTTTAAGGAGGCGTTTATAAAAATACTGATTCAACCGAAAGAGAGACTCAGGGAAAAGAAACTGCTACTATTGCAGAAATCTATAGAAAGTTATATTTTACCGGTCAGAAAGACTGCAAGTCGTGGAAGGAAACATAACTTGTCAAATAAATATAAAAATAATCAAAAAAGCAGCTTTTAAAAGCATATAAAATCCATTTGAAACAGTGATGAATTTTATCTGCTTTTTTGCTGCTTTTTATATTGTGACAATAATAAAATTAAATTAATTAAACATGGAGTAATATTTCCGGTTTTTCCTGTAGTGTTAAGAATAATCATTTGCACTCTAATATAGCTAATAGCTCTTAAGTTTATGATGTTATGCATAGCAGGTGGTTTTCTTTTATACAACGTAAAGCAAAAAACCTTGCAGGTATTGTAGCTATGGCTGATGCCGGGTTTATCGTCAAGGACAAAAACGGTGTTGTGACAGAATGGAACATAGGCGCGGAAAACATATTGGGATACACGCCGGAGGACATACTCGGGAAAACTACGCTACGCACTACTACGCGCCGGAGGAAAGCCACATGTCAATAGACGAAGCGGAGTCACGGCTTGAAAAAGGCGAGCATATTGTTCATGTTGAGGTAGTGCGGAAGCATAAGGACGGCCGTTTGGTCGATTGTTCCGCTTCTTATACGCCTATATTTGACAGTTCGGGGAAATTTGAAGGCTCGGTTGCCATTTTCCATGATATAACCGCCAATAAACTGGCAGCTAAAAAGGCTAGGGATTTAGTCGCCATAGTTTCTGTTGCTGACGCGGGAATAGTCGTTAAAGACGCAGCCTGCAATATTCTGGAATGGAATGTAGGTGCAGAAAATATATTAGGCTATAAACATGAAGAAATAATCGGCAAAAACACAAAATACTATGTGCCTGAAGAAGGATACTCCGAGGTTGATACAGTTAAAGAATGCCTGCGAAAAGGAGAACATACCACACATATCGAGGTTGTTAGAAAGCATAAGGACGGAAGACTAATTGATTGTTCAGCATCTTATACGCCTATTTTTGATGATACGGGCGAGTTCGCCGGTTCAGTTGCTGTTTTCCATGATATATCGGATAAAAAGCAAATAGAGTTGGCGCTTAAAGAAGCTCACGAAACCATTCTCTCCAGTATAGAATATTCCAGCAAATTACAAAGAAATCTACTTCCATGGAACACGGTTTTTGAACAGGCTTTTTCAGATTATTCCATCATATGGGAACCAAGAGATATAGTCGGCGGAGACATATACCTGCTTAAAAACTTTGAGGACGGCGCGCTTCTCTGCGTATGCGACTGCACTGGCCACGGAACGCCCGGCGCCCTCTTGACCATGCTTGTCGCGTCTACGCTTGATACGATTATCGACGAAACGAATTACACAGACACTGCGCAAATTATGTGGCTGCTTGACCAGAAGATTTCAGCCGTTCTAAACGCTAAAATGTCCGAGGAAAGACACGACGACGGTATTAAAGACGGTTGTGACCTTGCGGTTTTATATGTAGCAAATGATGGCCGTGTAATTATTTCGGCCGGACATATCCATGTTTTTGTTTGCGACGGAAAAGAAGTCTCGCAGATTAAAGGGCAAAATCTCCATATCGGAGAAGGCCGCATAACAAGCAAGGACGACGTGAAAACTATTACAGTTCCCACCAATCCCAACAACAAGTTTTATATTGCGTCCGATGGCTTATACGACCAGCTTGGCGGCGAGCCGCGGCGTCCATTTGGATACAAAACATTTAAACGGATTATTCTTGAAAACCATAACGAAAAACAAGCCGTTATATCAGATAAAATATGGGAAGTGTTTAATAAACACAAAGGTGGACAAACACGGCGTGACGATGTGGAATTGATAACATTCAAACCTTAAAGAAATGAAAACAACCACTGTCTCATATCCGTTCTTCCGCATTGATAAGTTTTACACCTTTGTATGATATGAAAATAAAAACTATCGAAAAACCATTATTCCAAATTTACAATTTGAATTAATGGTTTTTTTTTATCCTACTATGGTTGATGTTTTGGAAGCTATTTATTGGTATTATAGTAAACATGCAATATAGAATATAGGCCTACTGAAGGAGGGATGAAAATGGATATATACCAATTAATAAAAAAAAGAAGAAGAAAAATTGCTATCATAGGTATGGGCTATGTTGGAATGCCTTTGGCAGTCGCTTTTTCAAAGCAGGCTGCTGTGATTGGATTTGACATCAATTCTGATAAAATTAATCAATACAAAAATGGAGTGGATTCTACCGGAGAAATAGGAGAACAAAAAATTTGCGAATGTGACGTTGAATTTACCAGTGATGAAACACGACTGAACGAAGCTATATTTTTTATTGTGGCCGTGCCTACGCCAATCAGCTTGGATGAAACACCCGACCTTTCCCCTATTATGGAAGCGAGCCGAATTGTGGGCAGGCATATTTCTCCCGGTGCTTTGGTGGTTTATGAATCAACAGTGTACCCCGGAGTTACCGAGACGATATGCACGCAGATTATCGAAGCAGAATCCGGACTGCGTTGCGGGGTTGACTTTTCGATTGGTTATTCTCCTGAGCGTATTAATCCAGGAGACAAGGTACACCGTCTGGATAACATGCAAAAAATAGTATCAGCCATGGATGAGGACACATTAAATATGGTGGCTGCTATTTATGAGATGATAATCCCAGCGGGCGTATACAGAGCCGGCTCAATTAAAGTAGCGGAAGCCGCCAAAATTCTTGAAAATTGCCAGAGAGACATCAATATTGCGTTTATAAACGAGGTCGCATTGGCGCTGGATAGGATGGAAATTGACACACAGGATGTTATTGCTGCAATGAATACAAAATGGAACGCACTGCATTTTTATCCGGGCCTTGTAGGAGGTCATTGTATTGGTGTGGACCCGTATTATTTTATTTATGAATCCAAAAGATTAGGTTATCACCCACACTTTATAACAATGGGCCGCCGAATCAACAATGAAATACCGGAATTCATTGCAAACAAGGTTATCAAATTACTTATTCAGTCGGATAAGCCCATAAAAAAATCAAATGTGTATCTGTTTGGTGTTACATATAAGGAAAATTGCCCTGATATTCGCAATTCCAAAGTGCCAGACATAGTAAAGCATTTGAAATCATACGGTATTCATCCTCGTATAGTAGATCCAGTTGCAGATGAAGGTAAAATTAGTCCGATTTACGGAAACGACCTAATTTCTCTGGATGAGGTTGAACAAGCGGACTGTATTGTTTTTGCTGTCGCCCATAATGTGTTTAAATCCATCCCAATAGGACGGTTAGAAGGAATGTTTCGGGCTTCAGATACATGCGGCGGCAGAATTGTAATTGACGTGAAAAATATTTTTAATAAGGGAAGTATGTTGCAATCCGGCTATGTTTATTGGAGACTGTAAGTACTTTATTAATACTGTCCTAAAGGAGGTGGTAGCTTTGAGCAATAGTAATTATTTTGAAGGATGGAAAAATAGATGGAAAAGAGATCCTGATACTGAGATATACCTCCATGAAACAAGCGACAGGCGTAAGTTGGTTAATGTGCCCGATCCTACGGAACAACGCAATCTCATATCCAGGCGAGGCATTAACGCGGCTATGTTCAAGGGTCAGAAATTCTCGGATGAAATGTTAAATGATTATGACTTTCTTAAAAAGCTGAATCAAACCGGAAAGAGATTTGAGGGAAGCTTCCCGGTATCCGCTTTCTCCACAAAATATAAAGACGATTTGCTTTTTAACGCAACAAGCATAAATATATCCATATCAGGCATGCTTATGAGCGTACCGAAAATGATGTTTCAAGGCGATATTGGCAACAAGCTAGAGCTTCGCTATATAGTACCGCCTGGTATCCTGCAAGAGGGGTTAGAAACCAACGTAAAAATGAATGTGCGTATCGTAAATATCATAAAAGATGATGAAAATGTGGATATGGTCAAAGTGGCGGTAATGTTCGATAAATCTCTCGAAGAATATGTAAAGGGGAAAAAATGGCATTGGTTTGAAGCGTTGGCCATTTTATTTATATTTGTCACATTTCTGTTTATATTCCTTATGAGAGTGGAAAGCGTGGAGTACTTCTTTTTTAACGTTCCGCTTTATACGTATAGTATTATTGCGTCTGTATTTCTAATTTCGCGATATCTTTTTGCCGCTTTTTACAGAAATGTACCGATAGATCCCGAATTTAACCCTGGTGTTTCCATCATTATCCCATGTTTTAACGAAGAGAGATGGATTGCAAAAACCATCAGAAGCTGTTTGGATCAGCATTACGACCTAGATAAGCTTGAAGTAATTGTAGTGGATGATGGTAGCTCGGATCTTTCCGTAGAAAAAATCAGAGAAGAGATAGATGGTTATTTAACATTGGATGCACGTTTTCAAATAAAAGACAGGCTGAAGCTTATAAGTATGAAAAAAAATGAAGGTAAACGCCAGGCTTTGATAAACGGTGTGGAAGTCGCCAGATTCGACTTGATCGCATTTGTGGATTCCGACAGCTTTTTGGATCCTCTGGCTATCAAGCATCTGGTTCAGCCTTTCAGAGATCCGAAAATGGGCGGGGTGACTGGTAGAACAGATGTTGAAAATAAATGGACAAACTGGATAACAAAAATGCAGGTGGTTAGATATTATATTTCATTCCGTATATTTAAAACCGCAGAATCCGTTTTTGACGCCGTGACGTGCCTTTCAGGCCCTCTATCGCTATATAGAAAAGAGCTGATCATGCAACATAAAGACGCTTGGCTGAATCAAAAATTTTTGTTTAACCCTGCTACATTTGGAGACGACAGAAGTCTCACCAACTTTATATTGAAAAAGTATCGAACCTGTTATCAGGATGAGGCCGTCTGCTCAACAATGGTACCTTCGCAATTTAAAGTTTTTATGAAGCAACAAATGAGATGGAAGCGTTCCTGGCTCAGAGAATCGCTTAGGGCAGGTTCTTTTATGTGGAGGAAGGAGCCGTTGATGGCATTTTCTTTCTACATGGGGCTGGTGATTCCGGTTGTGGCACCATTTATCGTTATATATAACATACTGATTATGCCTTTGCTATACGGAGTGTTTCCTGTTACTTATATAATGGGATTAGTTTCGCTCAGCTTACTTATGAGTTCGGTTTATCTACTTATAAAAAAAAGCAGCTTTTGGGTTTACGGCGGACTTTTTTGTATTTTCTATGTTGCGATTTTGCTGTGGCAGATGCCGATAGCGTATGTTACATTTTGGAAATCTTCGTGGGGTACAAGGCTTACTGCCAACGATGTGCAACTGGAACAAAAAAAGGCGAAAAAAAAGGCGACGCTGGATTCGTTTGATATGCATAAAGATACCAGCGTTAAAGCATGACAGAATGGAGATGTTGAGATGTATACTAGATTTTCTTTAGTAAACAACGGGTACGACCCTATAGCAGTTGAAGCCCTTATTCAGGAAAAAGAATATGAACTGCATCAACAGGAAAAGTATGCTCAATCCATGTCCGGCATGTTCATTCAAACTAGAGCTTTTGCAAATGAATTAATAAAAAATGCAGAGAAAGAAGCTGATGCGATTATTATAAATGCTCGCGCGGACGCTGCGCGCATAATGCAGGAAGCGGAAACGGACAGTAAAAATTATCTGATGGATATCTTGGAAAAGATTATGTCGTGTAATAAAACAGACGAACCTGAACAAAATGCTCAAACAAATATTTTTATCAGCGATCCGCTAATGGCGAGCAAATCTGAACGCATCGGTAAGGATGAAAGGTGGAGATGAGGATGCCTTACTCATTCTTTCGGGTAGAACAAGGATACGATCCTGCAGAGGTGGATGCATTTCTTTCTGATTTGGAATCCCGGTTGCAAGAGTATCAAACAAATAAGGACATGCTTGTCGAAACAGTAATAAACTCGCAGGCTTCTGCCGAACAAATACGGCAAAAGGCAAAAGCGGACGCAGAAATTATTGTCGCTTACGCCAATTTAGAAACCGAAGTTATCAGAAAAACAACAGAGAAGCGAGTCGAAAGTTATATTACCGATATCACAGAGGTGCTAATGGATCACCAGCAATTGGAAGGTGATTCGATAAAACCTTTACCTCTGCCTGTTGTAGAGACACGGAAAACAGAAAGCCCAAAGGCAGATGAACCATCTCGAACAGCCGACATGCCGCAGGCAGATGAACTATCGCGAACAGCCCACACACATGTTGAAACTTCCGCTACAATCCCGTTAAGATCAAGAGCGTCTGTCAGCAAATTACCCACTCACAGAGATCAGTATTTTCGCCGGAAAGAACGGTATAAATCTGCGCGAACGGTTTTACAATGGGTCTGTATGTCGTTTCTTATAACGGCTATTTGCCTTGTTTTCATTTATAAGCCGTATTATGTTATGGCCGAGAAGGATCAGTGGACACAAAATGAAGGTTTTATTGCTTTGTCCTATGTGGGAGTATCGAGAAGTTCCCATGAAACTTTGGTTTCGCGTAAGAATATCGAGGAACAGCTGACAGCCTTAAAGGAAGCCGGTTATGTGACAATTAATAATCAAGATGTCGTAAACTTTTATAAAAATGGTATGGGCTTGCCTGAAAAAGCATTGTACCTCATGTTTGAAGACGGACGAAAGGATAATGCACTGCTCGTGCAGCCAATATTAGAGAAACTTAATTTTTCGGCAAATTTTTTTACATATTCGAATAACATTGAAAATAGAGACATATTTTTCCTGAAAGGCGACGATATTAATTCATTGTCGAAAAACGGATTTTGGGATTTCGGTTTAAATGGCTATAAGTTCCAATACATTAACGTGTACCAGGAGGAAACTGAAGAATCGGGTTCAACGGTTGATCCAAATGAAATGACCGATAAGAAAAAGGATAAATACTATGATTTTTTTCTGACAAACTATATGTACGACGAGTACAGAAATATAGACGAAACCTATGAAGAAATGAACTATCGTATAGAAACCGATTATGATACTGCTGTCGATACATTCGTAAATAAGAGTGGGCAATACCCTAACGCTTATGTTTTTATGTGTTCAAATGCCTTGTACAGTAGCGTCCCATTAGATGTTGCTGAAGTAAACATAAGAAAAATCCAGCAATATTTTCAGTTGATGTTTAGCAGAGACACTACCTGCTATAATAATGCTTCTACAAATATATATGATTTGTCCAGGTTGCAGGTTCAGCCGGATTGGTCCGTTAACAGGCTGATTATGGAGATAGAACACTGTTATCCTAATTACACTCCTTTCGTAATCAATGAGTCTATGGAGAATCTAAGCCGGCTTAACACAGTTTCGGGAGTATTGAATGCGGATATGGAAAAATTAATTCTTACTGCGCCTTACGGCGCTAGGGCATTGACGTTGTTTGACGACGCCAATGAATGGCCAGATTTGAAAATAAGCGTAGATCTTACCGACAACAGAAACGGTGTGCAAAGCGTCTACTTACGGTATACCTCAAACGATTCGTTTGTCAGGCTCTCAATCAAGGAAAATAAGCTAACCGTTTCCATAAAGGAACCAGGTGAAGAAATTGTCAATCTATATTCCGCAGTTTTACCGGGTGCTTATTTAATCCGGGATCTTTGGGATCGTTTCGATGTGGAGCGGATTGCCGGAAGAGATGAGTTGACGGCTCAGGAGAGAGCATTGGAAGCCTTTTACAATACGAAATATAGTAAGGATGCTTTATTCAAATTGGAGGCCAGTAAAAAAGACACAATTGTTTGGTGGCCCATTGAGGCGGAGTTGATAGGTAACAGGCTGGTGGTAAGAGTGAACGGCATTCCGATTTCAGAAAGTATTTATATCAACGAATCGGTTAGCTCTGGTAGCATCGCCCTTGAATGTTACGGAAACGATTTTACCGCTTACGACGGCTATTTTGACAATCTCAGTATTACGCCGTTGACGCCTTTTTACGTAGGTTATACCGATATATCCGATTTGAAAAATTCAACCCACAGCGCTGCGGAAATGGCTATTATATCTGAAGACAATGTAAATCCGGAGGAATTTGCCGATGCCGTTTTCGATGCTGATGTTAAAAGTAAAGCGATATATTTAGCACTGTCGGCCGGTGTATTTGACTTAGTATTTGCTGACAAACCACTACCAAGCGCCATTCTTACGGCAAACAAGCTGATCGCCGACCGAGCTCTGATATCTGATGAAATATTAAATGCGGAAAAAATAGCCACACTTGCTCTCACCGAAGAAAATAAGGCATCCGCCGAAGAGATGAGAATGCAGTTTATTTATCGGGCGAACCGCAATATAACAGATATTTTGTCCGGTATTGTAATCCAACCAGGTGCTGATGAAATCAACGAATTAATAGCGACGGCAAATAGAGTGCACGATTTGGGCTATAAGGCAGGTGCTTTGTTGAGCTGTAAGGCCGCCGAAGCGCTCGCGGACTATTGCGAGAATATAACATTGGATTGGATCGCTTTAGACCTTGATGTGTCCAGCCAGGATGAACCGGGATTTATTAATACGCTTGCCGACAAGATAGATAAGGACAAGATTTTTATTAAATATGCCGACAGCGGAAAATTCACAGCCTATTTTACACATACAAATACAATCCTCACGTACGATGCGGAGGCTTATTCAAACCGAACGGTATTAGAAAAGGTAAAGGATATGATTTACTTGATAAGAGATACGGTTATTTTTTGGTAGTATAAGAGGAGGGAGCATGTTGAAAGCAAAAGGGAAAATATCAGTATTAAAGTCTGTTCTGCAATTGCTTACAACCGGAGTCTGTGTGATTGCATTTGGAGCTTTCGTGGCTGCGGATCCTGGAGTTGCTACCAAAGTCAGCCCCATCGCACTTTCCGGCTGGATTGTAGACTGGGACTTTGAGAGAGGCTTGCAGGAAGCTGATGACAATATGGAAAGGTTATCAGGTATTTCAATTTTTTCTTCTAACTTTGACGCTTGCAATCGGCCATTTATTAGCGATGATGTTAAGCTATGGACAGTGGAAGTGTTGGATAACTGGAAAGAATCGAATAAGGGAAAGAAAGTTTATTTATCGTTTGTAAATGATATATATTATCCTGATGGATCCACCGTTCAAAAGAGTTCTGAACTGATTAGCTATCTACTTGATACGAATGTGTCTATAAACCGGCATATCAACCAAATAGTCGAGCTCTTGCAAACGGGAGACTTCGATGGCGTCGAAATAGATTATGAAAAAATAAATTTAGAGGATTATGATGGCTTTTATCGGTTTGTGAGTAAGCTTTACGATAAGCTCACGGATCAAGGTAAAGAATTAAGAGTTGTTTTGGAGTACAACATGCTTCGAAACTGTATCCGATTGCCAGAGGGGCCAACTTATGTATTGATGAGCTATAATCTTTATGGTAATCATACCGGCCCCGGCCCGAAGACAAGCCCTGCATTTATCGAAGATATTGCCGGCATTTGCAGAAAAATGCAAGAAATGCCTGTACTCGCCATTTCACTGGGCGGCTTTGATTGGGAGGAGAATGGTAATACACTTTTGCTGACCGAGAAAGAAGCAGCCGCACTCGCTAAGGAAAAGGAAGCATCTCCGGAGCGGGACGCTGCTACGAAGTATCTGGTTTTTACTTATGAAAACGATGGAAAACGGCATACCGTATGGTATGCCGACGGAGAAACCATAGGTTTTTTGATTGGCGAAGCCGCCGCTCAAGGGTTTCAGGAATTTGCACTGTGGCGTTTTGGCGGCATAGATAATCTTTTTTTTGATAAGCTATTATGAGCCAATGAATATTTAGGAGGGATCAGAGTAAATGAAATATAAGCTTGCAATCCTACTGACGGTTTCCCTGATTATGATTTTTGCCTGTAACGCTTTCGCAGACAGTTTCACGGTCGTCACACAAGGTTCCTCAGATTCACGAAATGTGGCGTTGACTTTTGACGGAAACATCCTTGATTCCGATACATTGCCGAAAATACTGGAGGAGCTTGACAGACAAGATGTTTTAGCGACATTTTTTATAAATGGCTATGACGTTGCTTTGAACAAAGGAGAGGTTACCGATATTATAAAGAAGCAGCACGAGCTTGGGGTTTCCGGATTTTTTAATGAAGATTTAACCGGAAAGGATTTTTCTTACACTAAATTTTGTATAAATCAAAGTAAATTGAACTTAAAAGGCTTAGGTGCAGAACCCGTATACTATCGTCCTTCCTTCGGGCGTTTTGATAACACCGTAGCTCTTGCCGCTGCGCAAGCGGGATTTCCACGGCTTATACTGTGGAGTATTGGCTATACTGACGTCGAGGAGATGTCCACTGGGGAGGCAGCTGAGTACATAGTATCTCAGACGAAGGCGGGATATATTATTTCACTTAGCTTGTCGGATTCATCTAAAACATTGGAGATGCTTCCGCAGATTATAGAAGGGTTGAAATCGGAGAGCTACAATTTTGTTACGGTTCGGCAACTCAATGTGGAAGGCGCATTTAACGGGGGTATGTTTTTGTAGACGATGTTCCGGAAAAAACCAAACAGGTGGCTTTCACGTTTGAATATGTGCAAACGGAAGATGCCGCGTTAAAGGTGCTCGACGCTCTTGACGAACTAGGGATTAAAGCCACATTCTTTCTTAACGGGAATATAGTAACGGAATATCCCGAAATGGCGAAAGAAATCGTCGCTAGAGGGCATCAAACCGGGAGCAGCGGATACACTCGCACCGATCTAACATCTCTTTCTTATGACGAAATGCGAAAAGATATAGAAGACGGTCATCTTGCCATTTGGAAGACGACGGGTGTTCAGCCCAAAGTTTTCCGACCCGTGTTAGGCTTAAGTAATGCCAATATGGGATTCGTGACGGCGCGCCTAGGATATGATTATATGGTTTTATACAATGTTAACGCTGGTGATTGGAACGGAAAGAATACAGATGACATAATCTCCACTGTTACCACGAAAGTTAGTGACGGATCAATTATAAATTTTACTGCGACAACAGCTTCCAACGCTTATATGGCATTGCCCAGCATAGTTGCGGATTTGCGAAGCAGAGGTTTTCAAATAGTAACATTGAACGAATTAACATCCGGACTTGATAAAAGCGGCGCTAAGGGTGCACCGGACGGTCCCTTCCAGAGCGCCGTTGTTGCGGAAGAAAGGGGCACACCGCTCAAATTAATGAACCAGTATAATTACAATGGTATATTCAAGGTAATGTATAATTCGGGAAAGCCTACTGACGCCAAGTATTTTTTTACGGGTCCTTCCCCCAAAAAAGCGGTGGCAATCACCTTTGACGACTATGGCAGCTATGAGAATGTTTCGCAAATTGTTGACATATTGGATTATTATGACATTAAATCAACGTTCTTTACTACCGGGCGAGGAGTACTTCACGATCCAACAGTGATTAAAATGCTCGTGGACAGAGGGCAGGAGATCGGGAATCATTCCATGAATCATCTCCATATGGCAACTTTGACGGATGAGGAAAGACAGGCTGAGGTCATTGACGCTCACAGAGCTATCGTGACAGCCACTGGAATTGTTCCTGAAATGTTTCGTGTGCCTTTCGGCGAAGTTGACGAAGTAACCAAGGACTCCATATATAGTACAGGTTATAAATATATTATTGATTCCAACGATATTGAAGGCAAGGATTGGACGGACGCAAGTGCGGAGGAAAATACAAACAACATATTAAGTAAAGTTAATAATGGTTCTATTATCACGTTGCACATGAACGACGGATATACTACGTTGCAGATGCTGCCGATGGTCATTGAAGCATTACTGGAGCAAGGATATGAGATACTAACAATAAGCGAGCTGTTACGTTTGTGAATGTGACAAACGGTTTTCAACTATACTCAACATAGTACCGATTCTAGTACTATCTTAGATTAAGTGTTAAAAGGAGATGAGGCGATATATGAAAAAAATATTATTCTTCATTTTTTTGTTTTTTTCCTCAACCTGTGTTTACGGAGCTGGCAAAGTTACAATCTTAGTAGATGATACGCGAATTAAATTCAGAAATGAAGCTCCAGTTATCCTAACTGAAAACGGCAACACAATGGTTCCGCTTTATGATATGGTATCCGCGCTTGGACTTGACCTTTATGAAGTGCCGGAAAACAATTTATATTATATATGCCGACACGACAACACATCTATTGCCGCCATCATGGTCAACACCGACGTAGCGGGCTTTACGCCGCATTCATACTCCATAATGGAACCACTGGAGCTGCCCGAGACGGTCTTTATCAAAGACGGGGAAGTATATGTCCCGATACGTTTTTTTATTAATGCTTTTTATTACAAAACAGAATGGGACGATGACACGTTTATTTTAAATATTATTACATAGCTAAGTATCAAACTGTGAAGGACAAGACAAAAAAGTGCAAAAAGAAACATGAAAAAGCTTAAAATATCGGTTTTTTTTGATATAATCCCTAGTTTGACAGTTAGCAAATAAAAAAGTGCCATGTAACCCACATAAAACAAGGGGTTTCAGGCACTTTTATTTTAGCTAAAAATTCATTACATACCTCTTAGATTATCATTATATATTCAAAAAACCCTTAAGCTCGATTAGCGTCTCCAGCGCCAATTCATATTCATAGTCCTCCATTTGCTTGATTAAATCTTCTGTTTGTGGAATTGTTTGGATTTCGTCTATTAATTCCAGACTTTCAGCACTATCAGATTCAAGTTTTGATGGCAATTTGCGAGAGTCAACGGCATTGCGATGGAGTTCTAACACCAGTTCTAACAAATTTCTTTTGATGCATGTTTAATGAATCCCGCATATTTATATTTTACAAATAAAAAGTCCTCATAAATACCGTATTATCAGCGTTTATAAGGACTTGAAAATTTTTAAACAACATCTACTTACACATGGGCTGTTATAACCCCATTCTAGCGCGCTACCAAATTACGCTAAACCCAGCTAGAAAGTACCAATAACAAAAAATATTATAATATCAAGCTTCTTTTATGGAAAACAACCGAACTAACAAGGGTATAGCCTCTGAGCAATGCAAACTCATCAGTCCAATACTGTTGTCAATGAAAAAAATGACAACAAAAAAGGGAGGCTGAGTTTCTAAAGAGTGAAGCCTGCGGACTGGCCGAGGTAAGTCGAAAAACCCTAACACGCTGACTTAATCACTATTCCAAAAACGGCTTAGACGGACTTAAATACTAATCAAGCGCGAATGCTTCTAAGCGATTCCCTGCGAGTTGGTAAAGGAAGCCATTTTATTACGACGTGAGGTTCCAACGCGAAATGCTCATCAAATCATTGAAATCCTAGAAATGGAGGACGAAGCTGCTTACAGAGGCACATTCTTATTCGCCATCGTCTTTCACCTCGCTTGGTTCAGTTTCGTACTTTGCTTTGATACGGCGCTCAATATCTTCTGCTGTCGGGAGTGTGTCGACAAATTGCTCCGGCACAAAGTCAGAGAGTTTGTATTCGCTTACTCCGATTGGCTTGTTTATATCCTTGAGTGCGTATTCGGCAATCAATTTGTCACGAGATTTGCATAACATAATACCGATTGTTGGGTTGTCCTGTGCATGCTTTAACATGTCGTCTACCGCAGATAAGTAAAAGTTGAGTTTGCCCGCATATTCCGGCTTAAAGTCTGTATTCTTTAGTTCAATGACGACATAACAGCGCAGTTTTGTGTTGTAAAACAAAAGATCAATATAATAATCGTTATTGCTTATTTGTAAATGATATTGATTGCCAACAAGGGCAAAACCCGTGCCAAGCTCCATTATGGTTTTAGCAATGTTAGCGACAAGCTCATGCTCTATTTCTCGTTCAATTATGTCATCACGTTTTTCTATAAAGTCAAAAACATAAGGATTTTTTAACGTTTCTAACGCCAAGCCTTTTTGTGGGTCTGAAAGCAGGCTAGTATAGTTTTCTGCTTTTTCCGCTATGGCTTGTCGCTGATAGGTTTGCATACCAACGTAATATCCAAGAGAAGCCAATGACCATCCGTTTTCGATAGTTTGAGCTGCGTACCAAACATATTCATCGGGCGTATTAGTTTTGTCGAGCAGGTGTCTATTATGCGACCATGTTAATTGTGCCAATACTGTTGGCACAATTTCACCGTTAGGAAACAGTTCTGCAAATTTACGCATATATTTCAAATTTCGCACAGAATACCCTGTTGAATTTGGAAATTCTAATTTAATATCACGAGCAAGGTTATCAATAAACTTGTTTCCCCATTCGCTGTTTTCGATTATTACTTTTCCTATGCTCCAATAAAGAAGTATCTGCTCGCGGTTTACGCCTAAAACGGCTTTATATTGTGCGTTTTGAATTTCTGATTTTACACGCTCAAACACGTTAAAGTAGCTATCGTTATTTATTAGCACAGTAGACTCCTCCTTACGCAAAAATCTGTTTTGTGATTTCAATCAATTCTTTTGTTTCGTCCGTTACGGTAAGTTCATCAAGAAACCCCAAAAATCCAATTCTTTCTGTCTTATCTGTAAATTCAAGTCGCACAACTCAGGACCGAGCGCTACAATGTCGATTTTTTATTGTAGCTGCTTTTGTTCTGCCATCAACAGGTTTTGTCGTGTTTTTAAGCATCACCCAAATATCTCCCAACTTGAGAACCTCTTACTACTATACACGCACAGGCAAATAATACAAGTAAAAATAATATGAGAAGACGAGGCAAGTTTTAGAGTTGTCCTTATCGCTGTCATCCTCTAGCTCTGGTCCAATCCATATCTTTTTGTTATATAGGTTGTTTCTTTGTCCACGCTTTGTCCACGATTTTCGATCCTGAATCCGTTTTTGATATCTCGATATTTTAAATCATACTATTTTAGTAGCATTTGAAAAACGCCTTAAAATAAAGACTTGTCTCATTTTAAAAAAGTTTTAAAAAAGGTTAATTGTGACATAGACTCTCAGACTAAGGATCTTGTGAGGTCAAACTCGTGCGGGTTCAAGTCCCGCCGACTGCATTAAAAAGAAAAAGGGTTGTAGGGTTTCCTACAATCCTTTTTTTATTGTTTATTATGGTACGAACTCAAAAAAACGGAATTTTCAAACACTGCTAGTTGAAAAAATCTCAGTTTTAGATTATTTTATTAATAGATGGATTAAATCAGCTGCTTGGCGGCGAATAATAATTCATGTATGTTAATACGAAAATAGGTAGCTTTTTTTATTTTCGTTGATGGTGGCGATGGCAAATCATGTATGTAAGGAGGATTAAATGAAAAAGCTTTTATTAGGAAATGAAGCGGTGGCACGCGGTGCTTACGAGGCTGGTGTTAAGGTAATATCAAGTTATCCCGGTACTCCCAGCACCGAAATAACCGAATATTCCGCTTTATATGATGAAATTTATTGTGAATGGGCGCCTAATGAAAAAGTTGCTATGGAGGTTGCAATAGGAGCTTCTATCGCAGGTGCGAGGGCTATGACAGCAATGAAACATGTTGGGCTTAATGTCGCTGCCGATCCGCTTTTTACGGCGTCTTATACAGGTGTAAACGGCGGACTTGTTATATGTGTCGCCGACGATCAGGGATTACATTCATCCCAGAACGAGCAGGACAGCAGGCATTACGCAAGATCCGCGAAGCTGCCGATGCTTGAACCGTCCGATAGCGCCGAATGTAAAGAATTTGTCAAGGCGGCGTTCGCGCTTAGTGAAGAATATGACACACCCGTTATGCTTCGCCTTTCGACAAGAATATCACATTCGCGAAGCCAGGTTGAAAGATTGAGGAGCGTGTTGAGCCCGCTTTAAAAGCGTATGTAAAAAATCCCGGGAAATATGTTATGATGCCTGCAATGGCGCGTGCGCGCCACAAGGTAGTCGAGCAGCGTACGGATGCGTTAAGAGAATATGCGGAAAATTCGCCGATTAATAAAATTATAAATGAAGGTAAAAAAATTGGTGTAATCGCAGCAGGCATAGCCTATCAATACGCTTCTGAGGCTCTTGGAGAACAGGTTTCTTATTTAAAACTCGGAATGGTTTATCCCATGCCTAATAAGCTGATATCCGATTTCGTAAACAGCGTAGATATTTGTTACTGTATTGAAGAACTTGATCCGTTTATCGAAGAGCATTGCAAAAAGCTCGGGCTTTTTGTCGTAGGCAAGGAAAAATTCAGCTTGTTGGGCGAGTATGATGCCGCATTAATAAAAAAGGTTATCTTAGGTGAGGAAACCGAATTTATAAAACCGCCGGAGGGAATACCAAGCCGCCCGCCTGTTATGTGTGCAGGATGTCCGCACAGGGGTGTTTTCCACGTTTTAAACCAGCTTAAACTGACAGTATCGGGTGATATAGGTTGCTATACCTTAAGTGCTTTACCCCCGCTTCAAGCGATGGATGCTTGTGTCTGCATGGGTGCAAGCGTCAGCATGGCGCATGGTATGGAAAAAGCCGCAGGGCGTGATTTTCCAAAAAAAACCGTCGCTGTCATCGGTGATTCCACATTTATTCATAGCGGTATAACTGGCTTAATTGATGTTGTTTACAATAACGGCGCTTCTACAGTCTTAATATTTGATAATTCTATAACAGGTATGACAGGGCATCAAGATAACCCGACCACCGGACGCACGATTAAAGGCGACCCGGCAGGGCATGTCGATCTTGCTAAGCTTTGCGAAGCCGTTGGCGTTCGGCGTGTCGTAACTGTGGATCCGTTCGATCTTGAGCTGTTCAAAAAAATCGTATCGGAGGAAACCGCCGCAGACGAGCCGTCTGTTATAATAGCGCGCCGTCCTTGCGCCTTGCTTAAATCGGTTAAGTATTCCGGTAAATACGAAATAGACGCGGATACATGTAAGAAATGCGGCGCTTGTATGCGTATAGGCTGTCCCGCTATTTCCAAGACGAGCGGAACATTAAGCATTGACCCGACACAATGCGTCGGATGCGGTTACTGTGCCAACGTTTGTAAATTTTCCGCAATAAAATCCAATGCAACCGAGGAGGAAGCGCGTATATGATAAAAAGCATATTAATCGTTGGCGTAGGCGGCCAAGGGACGCTTCTTGCCAGCCGCCTTATCGGCGGAGCGGCAATAAAAAAGGTTACGACGTTAAAGTTTCCGAGGTGCATGGCATGTCCCAGCGCGGCGGCAGCGTCGTTACATATGTAAGATATTCCGATAAACCGGTGGGCTCGCCGATTATCGACGCGGGTTGTGCGGATTATATATTGGCGTTTGAAGCGCTTGAAGCGTACCGCAGTATTCATTACCTTAAAAAAGATGGCTTGCTGCTTATGAATACGCAGCAAATAAACCCAATGCCTGTTATAACAGGCGCGGTTAAATATCCTGAAAATATTCTTGAAGATATCAAGGCTTCGGGAATAAATGTCAAAGCAATCGACGCACTATCTGCCGCAAGAGAAGCAGGAAGTGAAAAGGCTGTAAATACGGTGTTGGTAGGCTTACTTTCAGCTTTTTCCGAAATATCCAAAGAGGACTGGGAAGACGTTTTAAAAGGAACCGTACCCGAAAAATTTTTATCAATAAATCTTAAAGCCTTTGATCTTGGCTATAATTTAAAGGAGGCGTAAATTTTGGAAAAATATTGGAACAAACCGGCGGAAACCATGGAGCGCGACCAAATTTCCGAGTTACAGCTAAACCGACTTCGCGCCACTGTTGAGAATGTTTATGCAAATGTGCCTCATTATCGTCAGAAGATGCAGGAAAAAGGCATGATACCCGGCGATATAAAAACGCTCGACAATCTTAATGATTTACCGTTCACAACAAAACAGGATTTTCGCGATACATACCCGTTTGGTATGTTTGCCGTGCCGATGGATGATATAGTTCGCGTTCACGCATCGTCGGGCACTACCGGCAAGCAAACCGTTGTGGGATATACCCGCAGGGATATAGATGTCTGGGCGGAATGTATGGCACGCTGCCTTTCTATGGCTGATGCCGATAAAAACTCACGCGTGCAGGTGTGCTATGGCTATGGGCTTTTTACCGGCGGCTTGGGAGCTCATTACGGCGCTGAAAGCTTTGGCGCGATAACCATACCCGCATCCTCCGGCAACACTCAGCGGCAAGTCACGATGATTAAGGATTTTGGAACTACGCATTTATGCTGTACGCCATCTTATGCGATGTATATAGCCGAAGTCATGTACGAAATGGGGATTAGCAAGGATGATTTAAATCTTGTAAGTGGCTGTTTCGGCGCAGAACCCTGGAGCATGAGCATGCGACGTGAAATGGAAAGGCTTCTTGGCATTAGGGCGCATGACATATACGGCTTGAGTGAGATAATGGGGCCTTCGGTATCGCAGGATTGCCGTTATCAAAACGGATTGCATATATGGGAGGATTATTATATCCCTGAGATTATAAACCCTGAAACAGGCTTGCCTGCCAAGGAGGGCGAAATGGGCGACCTTGTCATAACAACGATAGGCAAGGAGGGCTTCCCGCTGATACGTTACCGCACGCGTGATATATGCTCGCTGACATATGAAAAATGTGAATGCGGACGTACGCACGCGCGTATGTCGAAGCCATCCGGACGTACCGACGATATGTTGATTATCCGCGGTGTAAATGTATTCCCGTCTCAGATAGAAGCCGTGCTTCTAAACATAGGCGAAACACAACCGCACTACCGTATCATAGTAGACCGTATAAATAATCTTGATACAATGACAGTTGAAATTGAAGTTTCCGAGAAAATGTTTTCAGACCATATAAAAGGGCTTGAAGCTTTGGAGAGGGATATAAGCAAGCAGATGGACAGCATATTAGGTATAGTTGCGAAAGTACGTCTTGTTGAGCCCAAGAGCATTGCGAGAAGCGAAGGAAAGGCGAAACGCGTTATAGACAACAGGAAATATGATTAATTAGATAGGAGGTATTAATGCTTATGAAACAGATTTCGGCGTTTATAGAAAATAAACCGGGTCGTTTAGCTGAGGTTACAGGGATTTTAGCCGAAAGAAACATCAATATCCACGCGCTTTCCCTTGCCGATACCACCGATTTTGGTATTTTACGGCTGATTGTTTCTGAACCGGAAAAAACAAAAGAGGTTTTAAGAAGCGAAGGACTAATTGTAAAAACGACTGATGTTATTGCCATCGCATTAGACCATACCCCTGGAAGCTTATCGAATATACTGTGTGAGCTTGAAAAATGCGATATCGGTATCGAGTATATGTACGCATTTACAAGCCGCTCTAAGGAATACGATGCGATTGTTATACTCCGGCTTAATAATCAGGAGGATTCTATTAATCTACTCAAGGATTGCAACATAAAAATCCTTGGTGATGATTTATTGGGAAGTCTTAACGAAATTTAGATAAAAATAAAGAAGAACACAGCTGCGCCATTTAACCGCGCTGCTGTGTTCTTTTTAATAATTTATACGGAACAATGATTAATACTAAAGATATGGTTAAAATTATGGTTAATATAATAATCAAAGCAGTTTGAGCTGTTGGACCATTTAATATTTCAAGCGTTTTTTCTATAATCTCAAAAAATACTTTAACCGGAGCAGGCGCTTTGAGCCATGCGAAATAATCTTTTATCAGCCCTAGCTGCGAAGCTAAATTAGAGATTCTTAATGTAAACTCTCCCCAAACCCCATTACCAACAGCATATTTACCAAAAGCCGCATTCCCTATCGCAGCATATCCAAAGGCTGCATTTCCTGCTGATAATGCCCCTACGACAGCATTTCCGAGTGAAATAAATAAAGCTAGCGAAATATTACCCAAAGATAAAAGACCTGCAGAAATATTGCCTATTGAAATTATTCCCATAGAGATATTACCAAATGAAATAAACCCCTTAGAGATATTACCTATTGCAACAATCCCATTGGCTTTCGGCCCAAATGCAAAAACTCCGCGAGCGGCAGGCAATTTATATAAATATGATGTGTTGTTTCTTCTGCCTGCATTAGACGCTCTCGCACCTGATGTAGATACGATATGGATAATTGGAAGCCCAAAAAGTGTACTCTTTGATTTATACTCTCGAAACGGCCTCGCCGGAGTATTTATAAAGTTTTCATATAATCCGGCGGCGATTTCATCTGGCTCTCCAAGACGTTCGATAATTTGCTCAATACTTTCGCCGCGTTCCATTGCATAATATATTTCATTTTCTAAATCAGCTTTTATTTTTTTACGTTCTTCGTTAGGAAGGCAGGAGCGTTCTATTATTTCGCGGATGTATTTTTTAGCATTCATTTTTATTCCTCCATTATACTTATTATATCCTGGGCGATTGCTTTCCATTGCGAATAGGATTCGTCCATAATCTGCATACCTTTTTCAGTTACCGAATAGTATTTTTTTGGCTTGCCTCTGGAAACGGTATCTTCCCAACGTGTTTCCATCAGACCATCGTCCTCTAAACGATATAGAATCGGATATAACGTGCCTTCTTTTATGTTTAAGGAATTTCCTCGCCGGTTGAGCTCGTCAACAAGTTCATAACCATACATCTCTTTTTGGGATAGAAGCTTTAGGATAACAATTTCAAGCACGCCTTTTTTAAATTGTTTTATGCTGTTGTCATTCAATGCAGCACCTCTTTTATTCTACACAATACTTTGTAATACCAAGTATATGGTAGCACTTTAATAAAGTGCTGTCAAGTATAAGATATTACAAATAATATGTAAATTCGATTGCGGAATAGTAAATTTTTATGCTAATATTTAAACTGAAGCTCGAAAACATTGTCCTCCTCTGTCGCTAATTCGCCGTTGGAACTTTCAGCGAATTAGCTCGTTGTCGGAATATGTTTTCGGCGTTAAGTATTATAATAAAAATACGAAGGGAATGATCGGTAAAATATGAGGAGCTCGAATAAAAAGTTATTGATTATAAGCTTTGACGCCTTAAATGATTCTGTTTTTGAACGGCTATTACAATATGACACATTCGCTGCGTTAGCAAAGCAATCTGTTGTACACCGCAATGTATCCACAGTATTTCTCAGTAATACATATCCGGTACATACCTCTGTCGCAACCGGCGTAACCCCCGGAATCCACGGAGTTATATCCAATACCGAGCCTTTTCCCGCTAAAAATCCAGTATGGATAACTAACGAGGCAGCTATAAAAGTAAAAACAATATGGCAAGCGGCAGCCGAAAAAGGCATAGATACGGCGGCTGTGCTTTGGCCTGTCACAGGTTATTCCAAAACAATTAAATACAATATGCCTGAGGCGCATACGCTACCGGGGAAAAACCAGATACTAACCAACCTTGCTTCGGGCAGCAAACTGATGCAAATAAAAATGTTTATGCGTCACCGCAAGCTGATGAATGGCTTAGAACAACCTTTTCTTGATAATTTTGCAACGGCCTGCATGGTTGATATTCTGCGCGAATACTCTCCGGGTCTTGCTTTGATGCATCTTACTGCATATGATTCTTTTTGCCATAAGAACGGTAGGGACAGCGGCGAGCTTGAAACGGCGTTTAAATCGCTGGATGATAATTTAAAAGCATTGCTTAAAGCTGCGAAAGATAATTATGACATTATCCTGTTTTCTGATCATGGGCAGTTAAATGTGCACACTATTGTTGAACCAAATAAAATATTGAAATCCTTAAGGTTAAGCAGAGAATCCGGCTGTTTTTTCGAATGCTGTGCAGGCTCGGCATTCTTCCATAAAGGGAGCTTAAAGCCGGAGGTTATCAGAAAAGTAAGGGCGAAGCTTGAGAGAAGCGAAGGCTTCCGCCGGTTTTTAACAAAAGCGGAAATGACAGAATGCGGACATCAAAAAGAAGCCTTCGGTTTTTGCGCTAAAGAAGGATATTGCTATGAGGCGTTTGCATCGGATGATAAGGCCAATCATGGCTATCCGCTTGATATGCCGGATTATAAAGTTTTTTACATGGTGCGGAGCGAAAAATATACGCCTGTATGCGTGGCGGAAGGAGGAAGCTTGCTTGATATAACGCCTTTGGCGGCGAAGCTTTTGGGAATAAAATTATAATTAAGGGGTGAAGTAATGAAGCTTTCTAAATTTACACGCGAAGAAAAAAGCTGGATTATGTATGATTGGGCTAACTCCGTTTACGCAACCATAATGATGGCTGCTGTGTTCCCGATTTATTTTTCCTCGGTAGCTAATTCGGCAGGACAAGCCGGCGATTATTGGTGGGGCATCGGAACCTCTGTAGCTATGGTTATTATTGCGGTGCTTGCTCCTATCGCGGGAGCCTTATCGGATTTTAAAGGCTATAAGAAAAAAATATTTACAATATTTTTTGTCTTAGGAATAGGTTTTACATTATTAAGCGCGTTCAGTGATAACTGGGTTTTCCTTTTATGCTGTTATGCGGTTTCACATATCGGCTTCTCGGGGAGCTGCCTTATTTATGATAGCTTTTTATCGGATGTCACAACACCTGAAAAAATGGATAAAATATCGGGATACGGCTTTGCTTTTGGTTATATAGGCGGCAGTACGATACCTTTTCTTATTAGTATAGCTCTGATTACCTTCGGCGGAAGCTTCGGCATAAATACAACCTTAGCTATAAAAATATCAATCGTTATCGCAGCTATATGGTGGTTTGTGTTTACGATGCCGTTTTTTAAAAACATCCATCAGCGTTACAGCGTGAACAAACCGAAATCAGGCATTTTACGTGAAACCTTTATATCGGTAGGGCATACCGCTAAAAAAATTTTTCAAAATAAAAAAATATTTTATTTCCTTTTGGCATATTTTTTCTATATAGATGGCGTGGGTACGGTTATAAAAATGTCCACCAGTTATGGCACGACGTTGGGGATTGATTCGACTGGCATGATTCTCGCTCTGCTTGTTACGCAAATTGTAGCCTTTCCATGTTCGATTTTATTTTCAAGCCTTACAAAACGCGTCGGTTCCCTTAATATGATTCTTGCAGCGGTTTTTTTCTATCTGCTAATATGCATTGTCGGTTTTATTATGGGTTTCGGTTTGGAAGAGGCTTATTTCGGCGTAGATACCGCACTTGTAATGTTCTGGACTTTAGCTGTTATGGTGGGTACGGTCCAAGGCGGCATACAAGCAGTTTCACGCTCCTACTATTGTCAGCTTGTCCCGCCTGAAAATTCGGGAGAGTTTTTCGGTTTTTATGATATTTTTGGCAAATTTGCTTCGGTGCTCGGCCCGTTGCTATATTCCGTAACAAAAGGTATTACCGGACGCAGTTCTTTTTCAATTTTATCTATTATTATTTTATTTGTTGTTGCGATAATTGTTTTAAATGTTGGCCGTAAGCATTTAAAAGGTTAATGAGCAAATTGGAGAGGAGCTGTTAAATGGATTTTTCGGCATGTGTTTTAAAACCTATGGATACGGAAGCTGCTTTAATAATCAGTGAATGGGAATACCTCTATCCATATGATGTATATAGTTTTAAAGGAAGAAAAAATAATTATTTATTTAATAAAAAATTGTGGGGTACAGAACAATTTTACCTTGCTTGCAATAATGATGTTATTGGCCAAATCGCCTGTCAATTTGATAATGATATATTATGGGTTGGTTGGTCGCTTGCTCCTGCGTTTTGCGGTAAAGGAAACGGCCCATTGTTTGTTATAAAGTGCATTGAAGAAATACGGCGTAAAAATACATATAACGGTTATTTGTATTTAAGAGTAGCAGATTGGAACGGGCGGGCAAAAAAGACATATGAAAAAGCGGGGTTTGTTTATGTTGAAACGATATTAGATGAAATTGCTTATTCAAATAGTTTGGATGATTTTTGGGTTATGAGGCAGGGTTAGTTAATTCTTTTTGAAAACCAGAATAAAGATTTATTTATAAATGGGCATATTAAAGCAGGGAATGGGGAAGTTGCTGTTGGAAAATTAATGAAAGTGGATGCAACTGATTTCAAAAAAATAGGATGACAAAAACCCGCGTATCGGCTATTGAATGTTTGAAAAAATATGTTAAAATATTCGGTATGTTTTAAATTGGATAATTATTCATAGTAAATCAACTTTAAATGATACTTTTTTTCATGGGAAATTCAGAAGGTTCAACTGTATTTCTCATAAAAAAAATCACTTCTCAAGTTGATTTACTATATATAGGAGCGGTTAGATTAATGATTGAGATTTTATACCCAAAGCTGTATGTTAATTCAATATACGACATCCCTTATCAAGAATTGACTAAAAAAAATATAACGGGGCTTATTTTTGATCTTGATAATACTCTTGCTCCATTTGATATAAAAAAACCTGACAGCAGGTTGGTTAAATTTTTAAACGCCCTTACAAAGGAAGGCTTTAAAATATGTTTGGTATCAAATAATAATGAAAACCGTGTAAAAGTATTTAACGCCGCATTGCATTTAGATACTGTTGCACGTGCAGGCAAGCCGCGGCTTAAGGGTATAAAGAAGGCTTTGAGGTTGATTGGCAAAACTCCCTGCGAGGCGGCATTTATAGGCGATCAGGTCTTTACCGATGTATGGTGCGGCAATCGTATGAAGATATACACAATATTAGTAAAGCCTATTTCCATACGTGATGAGTTTACTGTTAAACTTAAGCGCGGAATTGAAAAAATAGTTATAAAGTCTTATCTAAGTAATCGGAGGTCTAAATGACAGCAGATAATATCTCAGGTAAAAGCAAGGTTTTCGGCGTTATCGGTAATCCGATAAGCCATACCTTTTCCCCCGCGATACATAATACAATCGCTAAAAATGCAGGGCATGATCTTGTATATGTTCCGTTCCACGTTTTGGAGGATAATGTCGGGAAAGCCATAAACGGCGCGCATTCGCTCGGCATCTCCGGATTAAACGTAACTATCCCTCACAAGCGTGAGGTTATGAAGCATTTAATCAGCTTCGACAGCATGTCAGAGCAAATAGGCGCTGTCAACACCTTGAAATATACCCCCGAAGGATATATTGGTTATAATACTGATATTACAGGTATTCGTCACACGTTTCGGAATAACGGAGTATCTCTTAAAGGCAAAACGGCTGTTATCCTCGGGGCAGGCGGCAGCGCTGCCGCTTGTGCTGCCGCTGTATGTATTGAGGGCGCTTCGAAACTGTATATTCTTAACCGTACAATGAAAAATGCGGAATATATTGCAGAAAATATAAAAAAATACTATAATATAAGTGTGGAGGTATTGCATTACGATGAATACAAACGCATTTCTGATATGTATACCGTTCTTCAAACAACATCCCTGGGTTTTTCAAATGATATATCGAAGTCACCCATCGAAGATAAAACTTTTTTTGAAATGGCTGAGTTTTATTTGGATATAATCTATACTCCTTGGGAAACGCTGTTTTTAAAACAGGCGCGTTCGGCAGGGAAAAAAACGATAAACGGCTTTGATATGCTAATATACCAGGCTGTTGCTTCTTACGAGATTTGGCTTGACATTAAGCTGCCAGATGAGCTTACTAAGCGTATAAAAGAGGAACTGGAATGCCGTATTCAAGTAAAAATGGCTTAACTCTTATTGAGCTCACCGTTGTATTGTTAATTTCAATCATAATGCTGAGCGTTGGTGTTGCCGCTTTTCTTCCAATCGAAAAAATGCGGGTACAAAATGCAGCTAAGGATTTGCAAAACGATATCAGATACGCACAGCGGATGTCGCTTGCGGATAAAACCGAATATATGATTGTTATAGATGCGGAAACAAAATCATTTTATTCTATTGTTAAACGGGAACTTGGTGGCGACAAGCTTGTTAAACAAGCCTACTTTCCCAAGGGCACTATACTTTACAGCACTAACGCCGCATACGGGATAATACGGTTTACACGTAAAGGCACAATAAATCAAGCTTTAAAAATAATTTTAATGGGAGATAAATATAACATAGCTTTAACCTGCGCCCTCGGAACAGGAAATGTTAAAGTATGGGATGTAAGGCCTGTTAAAAATATGTATAGACTAGAGGAGTTAAATTAGTTAAATCAAAAAGGGGGATTTTTTATGCCGATGATTAAAAATTATATGGAAGACGGCATTTCATCATTGCTTAACAGGATGCTGGAAAGCTTGGACTGCTGCGAGTGTGAAGATTGCAAATATGATATAATGGCAATAGCGTTAAACTCGCTGCCGCCAAAATATGTTGTTACAAAACGCGGCGAGCTTTATATGAAATTAGGGTTATTGCAACAACAATTCGAAGTAGATATTATGGCAGCTATAACCAAAGCCGTTGAAATTGTAAAAAATTCACCTAGGCATGAAGATAGATAAAAATATTGTGCTGATAGGCTTTATGGGCTCAGGTAAGACAACAGTCGGCAAGCTTTTAGCCGATAAAATAGGATTTATTTTTTATGACTCGGACGATGAAATAATAAAATCCGAAGGCATGGAAATAAAATTAATTTTTGATAAATACGGTGAGGTATACTTCCGGCGTTCGGAAAAAAATATTATAGCAGGGCTTTCCAAACTGTCTAAAACGGTTATAGCGACTGGCGGCGGAGCGGTCAAGTATGAGGAAAACATGAGAGCGCTTGCGCTTAACGGTTTTATCGTTTATTTAAAATGCTCGGTTGAAAAAATTCTTGCCAACACGCAGAACGACGACACAAGGCCGCTTTTGCGCGCCGAAAATAAGACGGATGTCATAAGGGACATGCTTAAACAAAGAGAGCCCTTGTATACGGCTTACTGTGATAAAGTTATAGATGTTTCGGATATTTCTGCCGCTGAAGCCGTAGAAATAATAGAATTTGCGTTTAACGAAAGGTATGTGAATAAACATTGAAAAAATTTATTGCTGGCTTGCTGGCAGGGATACTTTTAGCGCTTTCTGTATCTGTTTATGCCGAATCAGGCGTGAGCATAAACGTGTTCCTTGATAGGGTCAAAGTCGTTATTAACGGAAAAGAATTTAATAAAACAACTATTTTATATAACAACGAAACCTATGTACCGCTTAAAGAGTTTGCTAATGCTTTGGGACTTTCCACAGCTTGGAGTGCGGATACAGCTACCGCTTATATAACCGAGCAAGGTTATATTGACGAAAACCTTCCTCCAATAACACAAGAAGAATCGGATTTTATAGACGCTGTATTTAATACTCTTTATGAAATTCAATATTTATATAAAGAAATAGATTATTGGCTCGGCTATACCGAAGAACCGCAGGAAGCTCTTTTATTAATGAGTATGGCGGTAGATTCGTATAACGATATTTTTAAGCTTTCGCCTCCGAAAGAACTTATAAAATTTAAAGCGGCCATAAATAATTATTGCAATTACAGCAATGATATTTTAAAAAACCTAATAAAAGTATCCGAAGCCGATATTACAAACATTGACGCGATTTATGAAGCTTTTGCTCCGTTATATGAATCAGAAACGCTTATTAATACGGAACAGCTTATTTACGATGAGCTTTATGCTTTCCTTACCGAAAGAAGCGGTTGGAATTAATGAAAAAAATAAGCGTTGTTCATGGTCCTAACTTAAACTTTTTAGGTATACGAGAAAAAAGCGTTTACGGCAGCTTAAGCTACGATAACGTTAATGATAAAATACTTACTTATGCGGCTTCGCTTGGTTTTTCGGCCGATATTTTCCAATCAAATATTGAAGGGGAAATTATTAATTATTTGCAATCCTGTTTCTATAATGGCGATGTAAGCGGCATCATCATTAACCCGGGCGCGCTCACGCATTACAGCTACGCCCTGCGTGACGCGATAAGCTCGCTAGATATCCCAGTTATAGAGGTGCATATATCAAATATACACAAAAGGGAAGAATTTCGTCATAAGTCTGTAACCGCGCCCGTTTGCCTTGGGCAGATATGCGGCTTTGGCGTAAACAGTTATTTATTAGCGCTTGATGCGTTGGAAAAGGAGATTTTAAATGATTTCAGCAAGTGAATTTAGAAATGGTGCGACCGTTGAGGTCGACGGCGATATTTTCGTCATAATTGATTTTCAGCATGTTAAACCCGGTAAAGGTGCGGCATTCGTCCGTACAAAGCTTAGAAACTTAATTTCCGGAGGCATCGTTGAGAGAACCTTCAGACCAAATGAAAAAATGTCAAGGGCTCATATCGATAGAAAAGATATGCAGTATCTATATTCTGACGGCGAATTATATCATTTCATGGATAATGAAAGCTTTGAACAAACTGCCGTAAATGCTTCTGATATAGGCGATACTTTGAAATTTGTAAAAGAAAATGATATGGTTAAAATACTATCTCATAATGGTTCAGTTTTCGGCATCGAGCCTCCGCTTTTCGTAGAGCTTGTTATAGTTGAAACCGAACCCGGATTTCGCGGCGATACGGCGCAAGGCGCAACTAAACCCGCTACGGTTGAAACAGGCGCGATTGTATATGTTCCTTTATTCGTTGTTACGGGAGATAAAATTAAAATTGATACACGCACCGGCGAATATTTAGGCAGAGCGTGATTATAAGAAAAGCAGCCTTTTTTAAGGCTGCTTTTTATAATAAGAGGGATAAAGAAGGATTGTTATGCTTAAATATAATAAAATAAGATTTGCTTTTTCAATCATAATTTCAAATCAAATCCAGCGCCGACCGCTTTTAATCGTTCGGCAAGCCCTGGCTGATCACTCGCCGCTCCGTTCCGCGTACCCGCTACAATAACCTCCTGTGTTTCAAATTCAAGCATATTGAACATAAGCTTCGTGTATTCATAGTATGCGCGAAACTTTTCGGCGTCGGGGTTGCCCTGCGTCCATGCAAGAATCAGCTTTTTCCCTGCATGGTTAGGTTTGTAGCGCGGTGAAAAGCGTGGAGAGATGAACGCAAATAATCTGTCGGTGAACGCTTTCGCCTGCGCGGACATCTGCCCCATATAAATCGGCGAGCCGAGGACAAGCGCGTCGGCGGTTTCGAGCGCAGTGTAAATGTCTTGCATACCATCGCCGATTACGCAACCGCCGCGTTCGCCGCTGCACCCTAAGCACCCGCGGCAAGGCATGATGTCCGTTTCATCCGCGTAGAAAATCCGCGTGTCAGCGCCTTGTTCTCGTGCACCGTCGAGTATTTTTTCGACAGTCCAAGCGGTATTACCGCTTTTATGCGGACTGCCGACGAATCCGATAATATTCATTAAATCCCTCCTTATCTGTTTTTCTCGCTTCTTGCATAGAAGAATGTCCCAACTACTAAGCATACCACAGTAATCGCCACAGTCGCAGCAACGCTGAACGATGGGGTTGAACATTACAATCGAGTCGTACTCCGGCGTTCCGGCATAGACAACCGAACGCACTAAGTCAAGACTGTATGTCATTGGCAAAATCCGCGAAATGAACCATAAAATTCCCGTGGAGTTCCCAATCGGGATAATCGCGCCAGAGAGAAACATCTGCGGCATCGTGATAAGCATTACCGCCATATTCGCCGCCTTGCGGTTCTTGATTATGCCGATAAACAGCATAGCAAGCGCGCCCGCAGACAGGCAAACAAGCGGCGACAGCGCGAGAACTGCCAAGAATTGCCCGAACGTCAGAGTTGCTCCCATAATCGCTCCGACGAGCAGCGTTCCCGCCATACTAATAATCGCGCAGAACATTGAACCGAAAATCTTTCCGATAACGATTGAATAGCGCGAAACCGGCGCGATAAGCATTTCTTCACTGAAATTCGCTTCGTGGTCGTCCACAAGCGTTGAAATTCCTTGCGAAGTCACCATAAAAAGCATATTGACCATCATTCCGATGAGCATAAACAACCCGAAATCGAACGCCAAGCCGCCCGCCATATTCTGCGTGAGATTGCCGCCTATCATGCCCATCATAACAAGCGGCATAGCGAGCGTCATCACAAGTGTACCCGGAGATTTAAGCGCAACGGACACCTCGCGGCAGAAGATAGCCCAAATTGTTGACACCTCACGGAAAAAGCGTGACGGCTTCTTATCTGCGAATATAACACCCATAACCATAGTAGCTTCCATATTAAGCCACCTCCTTATCACGATTTAAAAATTCAATATATGCATCCTCTAAGGACGGCAAGCATACGCGCGGTGTGGGGTCATAGGCGATTTGCCGTTTCATCTCGTCGGGCGTAGAGCAGAACGCTATTTTTCCATGATTTATGACGCAAACCTTATCAACATTTTCCGCTTCATCAATATAGTGCGTCGTGAGAAAAATGGTCGTTCCGTAGGTGTTCCGCACTTCATTGATGTAATCCCACAACATACGGCGCGAAACCGCGTCAAGCCCTTGCGTCGGCTCATCAAGAAACAGCACGTCTGGCGTGTGTATCAGACTGCGGATAATTTCGAGCTTGCGCTGCATACCTCCCGACAATTTTTTAATCGGCTTAAACAACGCGTCCGAAATACCGACAATTTCGGCAAGCTGTACGACTTGTTCCCGGTACGCTTTCGGCATCAGCTTGAACGATGGACGATAACCATACAATCCGTACAACGCCGCATGGAAGCGTATGTTTTCTTCCGCCGTAAGCGATGTGTCGAGGCTCGGTTTCTGCGAAATGATGCCGATGTGTTCGCGGACTTTCCGGGCGTCTTTATCTACATCAAACCCCGCGATTTTGACCTCGCCGCTCGTTTTTGAGAGTGTTGTGGTGAGAATCGAGATTGTCGTGGTTTTACCCGCTCCGTTCGGGCCGAGAAAGGCGAAGAACTCACCCTTGTTAACGTTGAAACTTACACCGTCAACACTCGGAGATTTCGCGCCTTTATACTGTTTAACAAGGTTATTAACTTCGATTACGCCCATGACGGCACCTCCTTATTTTTGTTCACGCCGAAAAACGGCGTAAATAGTTTGTCGATTCCATAGATTAGTAAAACAATTATTGATATCATAATAAAAACCTCCGTTTAATTTGATGTTGGTATCATCATACCAACCCAAATTAAACGGAGGTTAAATGCAAATTAAACGGATTGTAAACGGAGAAGCTATCTTTCTGCTTGTTAATTGTTTTGTGGTTCTGCGATAATATTACTTACAAACATGTTTATTTTTTCGATTTGCTTTTCATTTAATTCAATTTGACCTTTACCGCCTAACAAAGCATGATTTTTCAACATGAATAATACAGACAAGTTGTAGCCGCTAATGTCAATGCCTTTAGCTTTTACGATTTTTTCTATGTCTTTTGTCTTGTTCATACCGCCTGCCGTCGTAACTGCGGCAACTTTCTTCACCATTTTTGGATTAATTTTTTCAAGGTAGGTAACAAGCGATTTATCGAGCCCCCATTTATAAACCCCTCCGCAAACAATCAATAAATCAGCCTTCTTAGTAATAGGCCTGCTAATAGGTTCGGCGGTAACGCCTGTCAACCCAGCTTGAATCGCCGCTTTTGCGATTGCTTCTGCTACTTTCTTTGTGTTGCCTCCTTGAGATTGATATCTTACAGCTATATTCATACTAATAATCCTCCTTATCGGTTGCTAATATTACTGTGAACTGCGTCCCTTTGCCGGGTTCGCTCTCAACTGTAATAAAAAAGCCATGAAATTCCAATATTTTTTTAACTATCGACAGCCCCAAGCCATTGCCGCCGAGAGAACGGTCACGCGCTTTATCTACTTTATAGAACCGTTCGAATATGTGGATTTGGTCGTCTTTTGAGATACCCGCGCCCGTGTCGGCAATAGTGACTTTGTTGTCTTTCAATGTAATTGTTATCGCACCGCCCTCCGGCGTAAACTTGATGGCGTTGACAAGCAAGTTAATCCACACTTGTGAGAGCAAATCTGTATCGGCATTGATTGTAGTTTTAGAAAGCTCCGCCGATAATTCGATATTCTTTGCCGACCATTGCGGTTCTAAGGTCAGAGCGATTTGTTCAAGTTGTTTGTCAAGCCGGAAGTCCGTGCGGTTCAGCGGGATTTTATTGTTGTCGAGCGTCGATAATTTCAATAGGTTATCGCTCAAACTCGACAGCCGCTTGCTTTCTGCTTCTATAATCCCGGCGTAATGGCGTGATTGCTCGTCAGGCGCGGATTCTTTCAGGAGCTTCGCGAACCCGCCGATACTCGTCAGTGGCGATTGGATTTCATGCGACACGTTACTGATAAAATCTGCCCGCATTGTTTCCAACGTACCGAGATTCTTAGTCATTTCGTTCATAGCCTCAGCAATATCGTTGTGCGGTGCGTGAGGGTCAATCTCCACAAATACATTAAAGTTTCCCCGCCCGATTTCTTTAAGTGTGTGCGTGAGCCTGACGTGCATATCCTGAATAGTATGGAGTTGTGAACGGCGCAATAACGACATTATTGTGCCGAATACGCAAAACAGGATTACAATACCGACCGCCGCCGAAAGCATAATCGTCAGCGTGTATGATAGTTCCAATTTTCGTATAAACAACGACCCTAAACCTGCCGACAACGCTAACGTCGTCACTAATGCAAGGCTTGTCCCGATTTTTATCAGTATGTCTTTCACGACAGAACCTCCAATCGGTAACCCAACCCACGCACCGTTGTAATTTTGAAACCGCTGGTTTCGGCGGGGAACCGTTCGCGGAGCCTCCCGATATGCACGTCGAGCGTACGTTCGTTACCGTCGAAGTCGTAGCCCCAGATGTCATCAATCAAGTTGTCGCGGCTGAATGTGCGCCCCGGAGAACCCGCGAGTTTGAAAAGCAGCTCAAATTCTTTCATCGGGATGCCATCGCCACCAACCGTATAACTGGCCTTATCAATCGTGATATTGCCGATTTGTACGGCTTGCGATGCTTCGATTTTATAACGGCGCAACAGGGCGCGGATACGCATAAGAAGTTCGTCACCCTCAAATGGTTTGGTGAGATAATCGTCCGTTCCCGCGTCAAAACCTGCTGCCTTAGCCGAAAGTTCGGCTTTTGCGGTCAGCATGAGCACGGGTGTGTCCTTATAATACTGCCGGAGCTTGCGGCATAATTCGTAGCCGTCCATATTCGGCATCATCAAATCGATGACGCACAAGTCCGGCTTTAAATCGAATATCATATTTAAAGCGGCACGCCCGTCAGCAGCTTCGTGCGGTTCAAAACCGCCATTTTTAAGTAAAGCGCAGACGAGTTCGCGGATATTTGGGTCGTCGTCCACTATCAAAATTTTACTCATAGCCCCCACCTCAGAATTTATTATATCATGTAAATGTAAACAGAAGTTAAATGCAAAAAAAATTTATAATAAAAAAAAAGCGATATGCAATCACTAATCCGATTGCATATCGCTTTTATTGCGGTGTTAAATATTATTAAGCCTCTTTTACTTTTGTCCCGAAAATTACTTCTCTGCTGCTCCATAACTTCTCAAGCTCGACAATAACAATCGGCATCACACATAAAAACACGACTATCAGCCATTGAAACGGAGTAAGCGGCATAACTTTGAAAATTTGTGAAATAGGTGTGATTTGTATGACTGCCACCTGAAGCAGTACGCCGGTTATGAACGCACCTATCAAGTAAGGGTTACTTAATAAATCAACAGTAAAAAGGGATTTTTCCGAACGCATGTTGAATGCATGCACAAGCTGAGATATGCTAAGCGTGGCAAATGCCATTGCACGCGCTGTTAAATATCCTTCGGGCGACCCTATTATAAACGCCAACAACGATAACATACCTATCATAATACCTTCTAAAATTATACGCTGCCATAAACCGCCCGTAAACAAGGATTTATGATTATCAAACGGTTTTCTGCGCATTATGTTTTTATCGGCCGGATCAAGGCCAAGAGCTATTGCCGGCAGAGAATCAGTAACAAGATTTACCCATAAAAGCTGTATTGCCAATAACGGCGAACGCCAGCCCATAATAATGGCTATAAGGATTGTTAAAATTTCGCCTATATTACTTGATAGAAGGAAATGTACCGATTTACGGATGTTTTGGTAAATGCCGCGGCCTTCTTTTACCGCGTCAACTATTGTGGCAAAGTTATCATCTGTTAATACCATATCGGCTACGCCTTTTGCGACATCTGTACCTGTTATGCCCATAGCACAGCCGATGTCCGCAGTTTGAAGCGCAGGCGCATCGTTTACCCCGTCGCCCGTCATTGCCACGACAGCGCCGTTATTTTGAAATGCTTTTACAATCCGGACCTTATGCTCAGGAGATACTCGTGCGAAAACGCTGTATTCAAAAATTTTTTTACTTAAATCCTCTTGACTGGTTTTAGATAACTCTATACCAGTCATGGCTTTATCTCCCGATTGCATTATCCCTATCTTTTTTGCGATGGCAACTGCTGTTGCTACATGGTCGCCGGTTACCATAACAGGCTTTATTCCAGCAAGCTTGCAAGTTTCTACTGCGTCGGCAACCTCTTCTCGGGGTGGGTCTATAATCCCCACAAGGCCGGTAAATATTAAATCTTTTTCTACTTGGTCTGTATCCATTTTTAATGGAAGGATGCTTATATCCTTATATGCCGCGCCTAAAACACGTAGCGCCCTATCTGCCATTTTAGAATTTTGTTCAAGTATACCTTTGCGTATCGCTGTTGTCATCGGGCTTATCCTGCCGTCAATACATATATGCGAGCATTTTTCAACAAGCACGTCGGCAGCTCCCTTAGTAACCGCGATATATGCACCGGATACATTGTAGAAGGTATAATCTTTAGGTTTTTTATGTATAGTTGTCATTAATTTTCTTTTTGAATCAAACGGAATCTCGGAAACTCTCGGAAGCTTCTTTTCAAGCTCTGTCTTATTTATCCCGCTGTTTACGGCGTAAGCAACAAAAGCTTTTTCCGTAGGATCACCTTTTATTCCATCTGCATCAATAATAGAATCGTTGCAAAGGCTTGTAAGGCTCATTATAAATCTGCAATGCTCACTTTTATTGGTTATCAAGCGGCTTCCGTCGGAAACTTCTACGACCTTCATTTTATTTTGAGTAAGGGTTCCTGTCTTATCACTGCATATAACGGTTGCACTGCCCAGTGTTTCAACCGCTGGAAGCTTTCTTATTACAGCATTGCGTTTTGCCATTCTCTGTACGCCTATCGCAAGCATTATTGTTACTATCGCGGGCAATCCCTCCGGTATCGCCGCCACAGCAAGGCTTACTGATGTCATAAACATTTCAAACGTTTCGATTCTTTTAAAAATGCCGATAAGGAAAATCAACGCACATATACTAAGCGCACCTATCCCAAGCATTTTTCCCGTTTCGCCAAGCTTTTTTTGCAAAGGTGTTTCGGGCTGCTCGTCCGATATTAACATAGCCGCGATTTTGCCGACTTCGGTATTCATTCCTGTCGATACAACTATTGCTTTTCCTCTGCCGCAGCTTACACTGCTGCTCGCAAATACCATGTTCCGCCTGTCGCCTATCGTTGCATCTTCATTAACAATAAGCTCAGCATCTTTATCTACAGGGATAGATTCGCCCGTAAGTGCGGCTTCTTCCGTTTTCAAACTCGCGCAGGATATAAGGCGCGCATCTGCCGGAATAAGATCTCCCGCCTCAAGTAATATAATATCTCCGGGTACTATGTTTTCAGTTCCGGCTTGTATAAGCCTGCCCTCACGCATTACTCTGGCTGTGGGTGCGGCTATCTTTTTTAATGCTTCCAAAGCGCGTTCGGCTTTACTCTCCTGTATTATGCCTAGAACCGCGTTAACTGCGACAATTATTAAAATAATTATAGGATCAATAAAATCCTTATCGCCGCTGAAAAGCGATACCGCAAACGATGCTCCTGCCGCCGAAAGCAGAATTATTATCATAAAATCATTTAACTGTGCGAAAAAACGTAGGATAAGGTTTGTCCTCTTTTTTTCCGCCAGTTTGTTTGGCCCGTATACCTTAAGCCGCTCGGCGGCTTGTTCGAATGAAAGGCCATTTTCGTTTTTTACTCCCATTTTCTCGCATACTTCGTTAGCGCTTTTAGCAAACCAATTCATTTGTGCATCACTCCGTTTAAAATAAATTTAATTTTGATTGCTTTGGTTTATTATATGAGGCTTGTCTACAGCGTATGACTATATTATAATTTATACTTAACGTAAAAATTTAAAATATTTAGGAGATGATTAAATGAAATACAAAGCTATTATTGTTGTGCTTGCGGTAATACTTATTTGTTCGTTTGTACTTAGATTGCCTTATTATGTCACTTTATTAATTATCGTCGTGGGATTCCCTATTATTTTTTTCAAAACAACGGTAGCGGTAATCGGTAATTTTTATTATATGAAGGGTGATGAAAATAAATCACGCCCGATATTAAAAAAAGCAATAGAGCTGAACACAAATAGTCCGGCGGCGCATTTAAACTATGCCGTACTGCTTATGCGTGAAAGCAGAGAAAACGGAAATAAAGCATTAGCATTGTTGCAAAAATCTGAGCGGTTGAACACGCAGTTGATGCTAGGCAAAAACATAAGCCTTGCCATAGGGAGTTGTTATTGGATTCTTGGTGAAGTGGACCAAGCGATAGAGGTGCTTGAAGGCATGCGCAGAAAATATGATTATGTAAACGCCCGCGTCCTTACAACTTTAGGATATATGTACTTATTAAAAGAGGATTATGAAAAAGCGCTGGAAATATCTGAAAAAGCAGTGGAAGAATCTCCCGAATCGGCTTCGGCATGGGATAACATCGGGCAGATATATTACAGGCAAAAAGATACAAAGAAAGCGAAAGAAGCTTTAAACAAAGCGGTAAGCTTTAAGAACGATATGCCGGACAGCTTATATTATTTGGGCCAAATAGCCGAAGCTGAGGGTGATAAGACGCTTGCGAAGGAATATTACGAACGCGCGGAAAAAAGCGAGATAACGGGACTAAGCACTATAACACGGCAAATGGTGGAAGAAAAAATAGCACAATTAAAGTAATCTAATTATTTTCGATTACTTAAATGAATAAAATTTGGATAAAGAGTTAAAATAATGACACAAGGGGTAAGCTCCCCCTGAATTAAAAAACGAAGGGAGAAATAAAAATGGCGCAATTAAGCCAGGTAGAAGTTAACACAATCAGAGAGATCGTAACAGGGCATCAGACGATGTCGGCAAAGTTTTCCACATACGCAAACCAATGCCAGGATCCGCAAATAAAGCAAATGTTTCAAAAAGCGTCCACCGACGCTAAGGACAGCGCACAAAAGCTGCTCCAAATGCTGTAATAAATCGTAACTCGGTATAATATTTGACAAAAAAATGACATCAGGAGGAAAAAGACATGCAGGAAAAAGAAATGGTTATTGATATTTTAAGCGGGACCAAGGCAAGCATCAGCAACTATGCTAAGGCGATCACCGAATGTAACGATCAAAATTTAAGGCAGACGTTTCAACAAATGCGCGATTGCGATGAGAAGTTCCAATACGACCTTTATAAAATAGCTGAGCAAAAAGGCTACTATACGCCAGCGCCGCAGGCGCATCCGGGCGAGGCAAGCTCTATCAAAGCGACATTATCGTCAGGCTTCGGCATGCCGGTAGGCGGAATGAGATAAATAGCTCAAAAAAAGCGGGTCTTTTAAAGACCCGCTTTTACTTTGTATAAAAGAAAACCACCTGCTATGCAGGTGGGATGAAGCTTATAGCTATGCAAAAGGGTTTTAGAAAGAGACCTCCATTTGATAAAATAATTGCAGGTTCGCAGCCGCAAAAAAAACAAATGGAGGTGTCCAAAATGGACAGTAAAAGTCTAGCACATACAAAATGGAATTGCAAATATCATATAGTGTTTGCACCCAAATATAGGAGGCAAGTAATATATGGAGAGCTAAAAAAAGATATAGGACAAATACTGAGAAAGCTGTGTGAATATAAAGAAGTAGAAATAATAGAAGCGAACGCATGCAAAGACCATATACACATGTATATAATGATACCACCGAAATTGAGTGTGTCAGACTTTGTAGGATATTTGAAAGGGAAAAGCTCGTTGATGATATTTGACAGACACGCCAACCTAAAATACAAATATGGTAATAGGCACTTTTGGTGTAGAGGATATTATGTAGATACAGTAGGACGAAACGAAAAAGCAATATCGGAATATGTAAGGAACCAGTTGCAGGAAGACATAGTATCGGATCAAATAAGTCTAAAGGAGTATATAGACCCGTTTACGGGTGAGCCAGTGGACAAGAGCAAGAAAAAATAGCCCGTTTACGGGCGGTAGGGCATGATGCTACTTTAGTAGCGGCTTGAGGTAATGTGCGGCTGGCGAACCTTTCAATGAGCCTTAAGGCTCAGCCTAGTAAAATGCCCTTATAGGGCGGAAAGACAAACCACCCGCTTAGCGGGTGGTCATGATTTGTTATTATGATATAGCAGCATTATAATAACTCACTATAGATTTTAACAATCCTCTAAGAGTATCAACAGGATTATAGTAAGTATTATTTTTTAAATTTGGATCGTGAAGTTCGGTATCAAAAGAACCGGTTTTAAGTAATTTACCTATGTCCTCAATATAAGGCTTGGACATTTCGCCACCTACGCTTAATAGAGATTTGATATTTAAAATTTGCCTTGATGTAAGACCTTCTTTTTTGTTTTGTTCGGCATCGTTCAAATAAACTTCTAAAATTTCTAGGTTTGATATGTATTGGTTGTAAAAAATTTCATAATCCGTATAATTCACTGCAAAAAAGTCATCGTTCCAATATTCGTCATACGGAAATAACCGTAATATATTTTTATAATCCATTATAATAGAATAGGCTGTGGCTAAGGTCAAAAATCCATCTTCTTTTAACGCATTCACTTCTTTTAATTCCGATTCTATAACCAGTTCTTCAAAGTATTTTGCAAATACATCAAAAGAATCAATCATTTCAAAATATGAATAGAATAATGCATCATGATATTGTTGTGATTTCGCATAATCATCATTTTTATATTCACCATTTTTATAATAACTCGCCATTTCATTCCATAATTCCATGTACATGGTAGTATCTTCTATGTTTTGCAACACAACTTCATCTATTTCACCTAAGTTTATTCCGTTTTTAGCACTTTCGATTGTTCTATTAACGATATTAAAATTATATTCAGCCAGCGAGGTAAGCGTGGCGTCACGCTCAAATGTTGGTTTCATAAATGCTTCATCGCTTCCAAATTTGTTTACATATTCTACTATTGTATTTGTTATCAGAGTACTGCCTGCCCAATTTGAATATTCTACATATTGGTTATATTTTATTGTCCATTCATACTCTTGTTGTTCTTCTGCGCTTTTATTTGTTGAGACGGTATCATCTGCTATATTCGCCGAACATGACGTTGTAAATAATGATAATAAAACCAAACCAATAACTAAGATTATTATTTTTTTCATTTACATCTCTCCTTTTATATAAAATTATATATCTATAAGATAATAATATCAAGAGATACAAAAGAACGCAAAGAATCAGAATTTAATGCAATTATCATGTTTTTTCCGCGTTGACGAATAGATTTTTTGGAGTTTTATTGCCGTAAAAATAAATATTATTTTTAATATGCTTAACGCCTGTATTATTGTTAGTGTTAGGCGTTACATTATTTAACCCACTTTTCACCCCATAAGTACATTTCCATTATAATCTCTTTTAAGTCCTCTCCTTTCTTTGTCAAAGAATATTCAACGGTTACTGGAACTGTTGGAAAAATAGTCCGATTAATAAGTCCGTTATCCTCTAATAATCGTAGGTTAGTCGTTAAGGATTTAGCATTGATGTCATGTAATAATCGGCGCAATTCACCAAACCTTTTTTTATCCGAAAAAAGGTTTTTAAGTATGAGAAATCCCCACTTGCCACCAATTAGATTTAGCGTTTTTTCTACACAACATTCTACTGTTGAACATGTATTTGTTGCGAATATCTCTCTTTCTTTTTCACTTGATACCATATACTCACTACTTTCTAAAGTATACTAATGTATATTTGGATGCATTATATAGATAATAAGTAACTACTTGCGATTATAAACTTACAATGTTAATGTGTCAATGAATAATATAAATCAATACGAATTTTGGAGGTAAATGTTATGAGCAAAGATTTTTTGACACTCGCAAAAGAACGCTATTCCGTAAGAAAGTACGAGAATAAGCCTGTTGAAGTTGAAAAGCTGAACACAATTCTCGAAGCAGGGCATGTTGCTCCCACCGCCGCAAATATGCAACCGTGTACTTTCCTTGTACTCAATGACAGCGAAGCACTCAACAAATTGGGAAAGGCTTGTAACCCTCACAATGCGCCGCTTGCTATTGTGGTATGTGCGGATAAAACTGCCGCATGGGTACGTCCTTTTGACAATGCTAACATGATTGAGGTTGACAGCACTATAGCTGCTGACCACATGATGATGTGTGCTCAGGATTTAGGACTTTCATCATGTTGGATTACTTATTTTGACCCTGCTATAGTTTGCAAACAATTCAACATTCCGAACGAATTTGTTCCTGTAAATATTCTTGTTATTGGTTATGGTTCTGATACGACGCAATCCCCCGGACGCCATTCAAAAACGAGAAAGCCGTTTAATTCTATTGTTAAGTACGGTACTTTTTAAGGAATAGTTAAAAGCGGAAATACCACGATTCCTTGTAGTGTGCTTGTTTTGATTTCCAGTGTAATGATTATAGTTTTGCAAAAAAAAGCCGATACATTTGCATAGGCGGTTTTGCCGCCATTACGAATAATTTTTATAATGGGAGGAGCAGTATTATGGCAACAGGAGTAAACCCACTTATGACATCAAGGACAACTAACTATGGCGTTGGTCAAAATAACAAGAAAATGTCTGCACAGAATGGGAATAATGAGATACAAGAGCAAACAAAAAAGGAAACTGCCGTAACCGTAGATATAAGCGATGAGGCAAGAAAAAAATCAATGGAACTTAGAGAATATGGAGATAAAAGCCCATTGAAATTGGACGAAACATTTTTTAATCAAGAGGTACGGCAGAATAACAGAGCCGACTTTGCAAGTAGACTTAATCGGTCTGTTGAGATTGACCCTTTTGACAACGAATTTCAAATATTAGGTGTACAGGGTATCTTTAATGACGGCACACTTGAAAAATTTATTACAGATAAACTTGACGGTAAAGCGAAAAATGCTTCGATAGTGGCAGATGAATTAGGGAAAATGATAAGAGGAACAGTAAATAATCCAGACGCTACCGTTGAAGAACGTGCGACCAACAGGGAAACAGGATTGAAAATTGTCGATGATATAGCAAGAAATTATTTTGACAATCCGGATGAAGCAAAGGCGTTTTTAGACGAAGTTTACCGTTTTGCTAAAAATGACGTTATGAGAGAAAAAGGTTATATTGTTTTTGATAATTCATATTTAGCCCCAATCCGTTCATATACATTAGCTACAGACGGAAGTGTTAATTGGAACGAATACGCAAAAAAATACGGCAAGTCAAATATACGTGAAATCTTTGCAAATCCGAAAGAGTTGGAAGAAAATGTAAAATCAATAGGCAAGAATAGCGAAAAATGGAATGAGGAAATAGTGAAAGGCTTTGAAGATAACGAAAAGAAAGTTGCTGATATAATAGAGAAAGTTAAAAATTCGCTTAATGAAACAGATGTTGCTAACAGCTTGCAACGGATTTTGAAAGCGTTTTAAGACTATTACAGATTACAACATAGTAAGCATAGACAAAACGCTCGTCACCCTTGACAGGCGTTTTGTGTTATCCTCATTAAGTGGTAGTATTGTAAAAGCTACAGTTTCAACCAAAAATATCAATTACAAGAAATTTAATTAAAAATCCTGATTTAATGGTTTTTAATGAACCAACAACGGCTATGGATAATAACAACACAAATAGATTTATTAATTGAGCTTCCGGTATAAAACCATATCAAGCTCTTAATGTATAGTATTAGTATACGCATTGATAAGGAACGGCCTCAACCGTCCGGCGACATATATCCTGTAATAGGGCGTGGCGCGGATAATGGCATTGCTGTCCGCAGCGGCTTCAACAGGGTAATAAACCAAATCCATTTTTTCTACAGATAGCCTAAGGCTTGTTTCTTTACGCGCCTCATACATAAATGTGACAAGCGCTTCATCAGGAGTGCATAATTGCTTTTTGTCGCCGTAATAACCGTTGGGTTTTTGATATTCGCATATAATGGAGGTTATTCCGTCTGTGCTTACAGTGAATTGTATATAATTACTGTATATGATGTTGTCCTTATAAAAACCCCTGTAATCTATTATCACCGCTTCGCCGGTTTCGTTAACCGAATTAAATTTAAAGCCGGGGAGCTTTTTCATAAGCTTGCCGGCGTAAAACTCCTGCACTGTTTTTTTTGCCGTCTCAACAGACGGCTTTTTTTTATTGTTAGCCGATTCGTTAGTGTATTCTATTATTTTTGTTGATATTAATAGCGTTTCGCTGCTTTTTGTATATTTGGTCTTATTAAATTCGGTCGTACGCCTAATATCCGAGCTTGTTCCTAAAAATAATTCCTTTAACATTTCATTATCATAAGTATAAGCGGACATGTCTATAACACGCATCGGGGGGAAGTTTCTTAAAATACTCTTTATATCGATGTCGTTTTTTTCAAGAAGCCGTGTTACAAAGCTTATTTGCTCCGTATCAAGGGTATACTTGAGGCTGTTTAAGTTAAGCATATAACTCAACGCTATATTTAATATTACCAAGCAAATTATCAATAAATTTGATGCCTTGTTCCAATTCAAACTGTATCCCCCATTACTGCGCGCTTTTCATAAAATTAGTTCCGTTTACGGTTAAATACCAAAATAAAATCATAGCCTTGTCCGATTCAGCTTTGTAACCTAAAGACAAATCTTCTATATAATAATCCTCGTTGGGATAATTATTTTCAATTATATAATTTATAACACTAAGAAAATCAACAGTTGCGTTAATTTCTATATCCTCGTTGATATAGAAAGCCGATACATACCGTTTATACTGCCTCACATCTCCGTTTGCTACAGTTATTTCTATGGCGTTCTCCATTTCGGTTTCCGATTTTATAGATTCGGAAAGATATATAGGGAAGTTATTTATAGAATAATCAAAATAAAACGTCCACGCACTGCCTGATACGCTAACCTTGGTTAAATAAATATCATTAAGTATTGTCGTATCCTTTCTTAAAAAATCTACTGCGGAGGAAAACGCCGAGTGAAAATCTGAAGCTGCGTTGTTGGCTGCCGGTTTATAACTATAGTATTCCAGCACAGACGACGGACGGTATCTAACGAGCACCGTTTCGGTGCTGTACGTATAAATGCCGGTCACTGTGTTTTTTTGCGTATCTTTTAATATCGGATTATCAAAAAAAATGTCGATTTTTTTTTCTACGGTATAAAGAAGAGGCTCATCACCGTTTTCAGAATATGGATTATACGGCGTAATCGCATTATAACTGTAAATATTTTCGGTCCATCTTGGTATAAACATATTATGCGTAAAAATTTCGGAGCCGTATTGCAAGCTCGAAATATATGAAAAGCTGCTTTCTGTTGTTTGTGCCGTGCGAATTTGGTTTTGCAAAGGTTCGTTAAGATTAGCGCCGTCCAATGTATACTCAAAGAAAAAATTATTAGGCTCGTCAAGAAAAAGAACGCGAAGCGGTTCACTGTTTGTCCTCTGAGGGATTATGACTATATGGCTGATGTTTTTTACCCTAGAGGTTATAACACTTGAGTTAAGCCCGAAAATACTGGTTAACGCCTGGCTTGAAATATTCGCCGAATATTCGTAAATAACCGACCGGGATTTTAAAACCTCCTGCCAGTTGAGTTCGCCGGAGGATACATAGCTGCCTTTTCTTAAAGCGGTATATATAGCGTTGTCGGAATCCGGATAATTATTATAGGAAACGGCAAAACTGCCGCTGAAATTTGTTATTATGCGGCTAGGCGCGTTTTTATATACTTCCTCCGGATCGCTTGAGCCGGATAGAAATATCTGCGGTAAAAAAGTATAAAAAAAGTTACGGTTTGAGACATTCTCAAACCATAACTCCCATGTCTGTACAATAGCCAGTACAGAAAGTAACAAAATAACTATTGATTTAACCTTTGCTGAAAACATTTACTCCACCTGAGCCTTAGACATAAGACCGGGTAAAACAATGCCTTTTTCCAGCATAATGTCCAGGTCTTTGCGCTTAATTATAGTACTCTTGAAAGACTCACATTCTCCTGATACAACCTTGAACAGCACATAGTTCACACCTATGCGGAGGTCAACTGTCTGTGCGAACATACCCGAAGGCCCTACCGTAAGCGTATATGTTTCCAACGCCTCAAGCATCGGCTGTGGTTCCTCTTCCAAATCGGGAAGGATTTCCTCGGCCGCAGCTATCGCATATACGGTAATTTCTATTACGGAATCTTTCGGGGATTTGCCGCTAAACGTTCTTGTCTTGTCGAAAGTTTTCTCGACCGTTACATCTTCATCTGTCAAGATACCGCTGGTAACTTCAAAACCAGTTACGGGCAGTGCTTTACTATCCAACAGATAAAAGTCGGCCACACTAAGAGAACCCGCATTAACGCCGGTTGAGAAGATTAAAGCAAATGTAATCACTAAGGCAGTAAAAACATTTTTTTTCATAATAACCTCCTAGTTAGCCATGCATCTAAACAGATGCGGTTACATTTAACAGGATGTTTCAAGGGGTTGAACTCAAACTTCTACACATATAAATTATAAAGAAAATACATTACAAATATGTTACGTCATTTTTAATATTGATTTACATTATTTTGTTGAACCGTAATATCATTGTAGTGCCTTTGCCCTGTTCACTTATTACAGAGATTTTGCCGCCATGCGCTTCGACAATTTGTTTAACAATGGCAAGCCCGAGGCCGGTTCCGCCCATAGCGCGGGAGCGTGCTTTGTCCACGCGATAAAACCTTTCAAAAATCCTTGTTATATCCTCTTTAGGTATGCCTATGCCGTTGTCGCTTACGTAAACCCGGTAATATTTATCTGTTTCCTCGGTCATTATTTTGATAACACCGTTTTCGTTGCTATATTTTATAGCGTTTGTAAGTATATTATTCAATACCTGGTTAATCCGCGACGGTTGAGCTTCGATTGGCATTTCATCAATTTCCGGTTCAAAAACTATTTCCTGGCTTTTCTTTTCCGCCAACACCTTGTTTTGCATTATACTTTGCCGGATAAGGTCAACCAGGTTTATTTCTTCCAGCTCCATAGTATAATTTTTATTATCCAGTTGGGAGAGGTCAAGCAGATCTTTGACAAGAAGCGCCATACGGTCTGTTTCACCATCTATTATAGCTAAAAACTCTTCGGCTATATCTTTCTGATCCAACGCCCCATCTAATAGTGTTTCTGTGTAACTCTTTATAGTTGTGAGCGGTGTCCTTAACTCATGTGAAACATTGGCTACAAATTCCTTACGCAGATTGTCAAGCGTTTTATGCTTTGTGATGTCATGCAATACTATAACCATGCCCTCTATCTGCCCATAACTGTTTTTATAAGCAGTTAAATTGGAACTTATGTATTTTTCACCGGTCATAATAGTGGATTCTCTGTCCGAATCAATAGTAAGCCCTAGAAGCTCACACATTTCGCCAAAGGTCATTTTTTCAAAATCATACTCTGGCAAAAGCTCGCCGCATTCATGGTTGGCGTGTATAAGCGCGCCTATGCTGTCATACGCAAGCACTCCGTCTGTCATATAATGCAGGACTATCTCAAGCTTATTCTTTTCGCTTTCTATGTTTTTCATTATTTTACGAAGCTCGTCGGCCATTTGGTTAAAGCTCTTTGTAAGCTGGCCAATTTCATCGCGGCTGTTTACCGGCAGCTCAAGATAAAACTTACCCGACGCAAGCTCCTTGGATTTTGCCGTTAACGTCTTGATTGGCACTGTAAAAGTATTTGCGAATAGTATGCCAAGCAGCACTGTAAGCGATAAAGCCAGTATAACCGAAATTAAAATTGTTCCCGTTACATTTATCATCGAGCTGTTAAGACCCTGCGCATCTTCGCGTACATATATTACATATTTAACCTCATTATCCTGGCCAAAAACCGGATAAGCATATTCCATCCATGTTTTGGTGCCGGTTGAATCGGTATTTTTTGCCCAAGGGTTAAAACTTTCCTTCCCGTTAAGTGCGGCGGTTATAGCGGACCTAACGTAACGTACACGCTCTGCTGTGGAAACAAGAGTTTCGCCTTTGGCACTTATTATGCTTCCTTGTATCAAGTTGTTGCTAGGTTCGGTATAATACCTTAGCTGGACAAAACCTGCTTGAAACTGATCCTCCGGATATACGTCTATTATCTGTTCGTTTATGAAGCTTGCGTAGGAGGCTAGGGTTTCTCTGGATTTATCCTCCTCCTGAGTGCGTATCCTGGCAAGGATAAACGTACCGCTTACTATCATTACAATAAACACTAACGCAAGATACATAACAACCAGTTTCCATCTTATACTATGCATATCCCGCCATTATCCTCAATATTCGAAATAATAGCCCACACCTCTTTTAGTAAGAATGTATTTCGGCTTATCAGGATTATCCTCGATTTTGGTACGAAGCCGCCTTATTGTAACGTCAACCGTTCTTACATCACCAAAATATTCATATCCCCATACCTTTTCCAAAAGTGTTTCGCGTGAGACTACCTGCTTTTTTTCAGCTAGAAACCGTATCAGTTCAAATTCTCTGTGTGTTAGCTCTATGGGAACATCTCTTTTTAAAACCTCATATCTGTCGGTGTCGATTTTTAATTCGGAGAATACCATAACATTTGAACTTGCGCCTTCAATCTGTACAGATTGTCTCCTTAGATTAGCCTTTACTCTTGCCATAAGCTCCCTTACGCCGAAGGGCTTTGTTACATAATCGTCGGCATATTCAAGCCCGATTACTTTATCCACTTCTTCGGCGCGGGCTGTGAGCATTATTATAGGCACCTGGGATTTTTCTCTTATCTTGCGCGATGCCTCCAAACCATCCATCTTCGGCATCATTATATCAAGCAGTATTAAATCCGGATTTTCAGAAAAAGCAAGCTCCAAAGCCTGTTCGCCGTCAAAAGCCCGAATTACCTCATAGCCTTCCTTTTTTAAGTTAAACTCAACTATGTCGGAAATTTTTTTTCATCGTCTACTACTAAAATTTTTAAAGCCATAGCTTAGCCTCCTCGGTTGCATGGGCGGGCAGTCCGTTTTACGGACGACCAGCCTCGGTCGCATAGGTTGTATTTATTATACTACATGCAAGATTTAGCTGTCTATACGCCAAATTATTTCTTTAAACGCCAAGGCTTTAATAATTTTGAGTATAATTTCGGTTCATGCACTCTTATATATATCAATTTTTCGAGTGAATTGGCAAAGCTTCCTTCTATATTGGTATATTGATTGCACAACTCTATATTTAACGCCTGTATAACGGTTGTATCCTTTGGTTGAGTTAATGAGCGTGGTTTGTCAAACGTCAGATTTACCGAACGTTTTTTAATTTTATATTCATCGCGTGAATACCCTGCGCGGTTAAGCGCCTCCGTAAACCGCTTACGCATTTCGGTAGTTTTAAATTTTATTTTTATCTCCATAGTCAATTCACTTGGTTTGGAAAATTCGCCGGGTATAAAGCCGCTCAATCTCCAATGAGTATCCTTGCGGTGAAATAGAACTCTTTCACTTTTCAATAACGTAATTTCCATTTGTAAATGGTCGCCCGCTTCCGTGCTGTCATAAAAAGTTTTATCATATGAACCTGCGTGGTCTTGATTTTTTGTTGTATACACACCTGCTTCGCCAGCCGTAAAGCCTCCGTACTGCCCCTTCCAAAATTCGATAAGCCATTTCTTTCCCTCATATTCAAATTGTATGGGTTCATTATCAGTAATTATGCCGTAACGCGGCGCGGCTTCGTCGTAGCGGAGACATTGCCCATATTTTCTGCGGCGGGAATCCAGCGCAAGAAAAAAAATATCCTGCTCCGAGTCGTATAAACCGAAATCTTTTAAAATAGCAGAAATGTTGTTTTTTTTATTCCTTACACAAATCAAGGCATTTATTAAGTAGAGGACGGCGATAGATATAACCAGGGTTGCTAATATCATAATTAATTCTGCTAAATTCACAGCAAACACCCCACAATTTTATTACTGTTATATTATATGCGGTAAGAAAGGTTGCGTTACGGATAGAAACTTCATTTGGTTAGTAGTTGTGTATAATGAAAAAATAATGTAAAATATTCATAAAGCGAGGGGAAATAGATGGACACAACGGTTTATGATGAAAATAAAATGTATGGATCATTTAAGATACCCAGCCGGGAACAGCTTGCAGCTAACGCAGCTAATCAAGCGACGCGTCCGATAAGCCCCGGTACCTTCGCCGCGCTTCAAACAGAAATGTTTGCAGAAATAACGATAAACGGAAAAGAATCAAAAACTTTTCCTAGAGCGCAAGAGATACGGCCGGTTACGGATGAAAAAATGAAAATGTTCATTGCAACGCGGCAAATTGCAAGAGAAGAGCAATTCCGGCGTGTCGAACATTCCAAGGCTCTATATAAGCAGGATCAACGCAGCACACTTTCAAAAATTTTTTATAAGCAAGCAATTTTAACAATGGAATTTGAGGACGATTTTACAGAGTTTGCGGCGTTTTCTTCATATTATCCATATTATCAGTTAATGAGCTACGAGCAGTTTAGGACATACTTCACATGGAGGACCGGAGTAAGGAACGGCGTAATAAAAAACACATCCGCTTCATATGCGTTTGTTTATATTTATGAGTTACTTAACAACATTGGGGTAAATGATCCTCAAGATGGGTTGGATAAGCTAATGGCTTTTTGGCGGGCTTTTAAGGAATACAACACGGTTACAGATAAATATATTTTAAAATGGTTAAAGGATTACTTTGTATTTTACACTTTGCCACAGCCTTTCAAAGATTTTACAGCTGAAAACGGGATACTGGCACATTACTCCGAAATACTTGAAAGCAGCTCGGAAGATGAGGACCGCTTTGATTTTTATTGCGGTGTTTCAAAATATAATATAAAAAATTCAGTTTTTTACAGCGAAGAAACGCAAAAGCTTATCAGCGGGTGTTTTAATTTTGTAATGGACAAGCTGCGGCAGGTATTTGATTCAAACGGTATTTCTTTTGATGAATTAATCTTCCCGCCAGTTAAAAATAAATTTGATTGGATACCCTTTGAGGGGGCGTTGTTTTATCAATGCTTTAAACAACCAAATAAACGGGTAGCTTTTTCCGACAAAGAAATATATACATGCATCCAAAATAAATGGTCATGCAGAACGGCGAAGGAAAGCGACAGACAGTTGCTTGGGCATATAATGAAGCTGATGGAAGTATCTCTAAGAAAAGCGGCTAATTTTAAGCATAAGCTTGCCGCCCCCTCCGATACGGATGTTAAAGGCGTATCGCTTGAAAAAGTGATAAACAGCGCGGTAATTGAGTTTTATAAAAATTACAACAAAAAAGTTATAACGGTGGATGAAACGCTCCTCGTAAAAATTAGGCAGGAAGCCTTGGATATACAGGAAAAATTGATTGTTCCGGTTGGTGTGGAAATTGAAATAAAACCTCGCGTGGAGGAAGCACCCCTGGATGGACAGGCGCAAGGCTGGGTAAGCTTAAGGCAATCGCTTGAAGAAATGGAAATTAACGCGCTGGCGGTTATATTACAAGAAGGGGATATTAAAAAATTTTCCGATGATAACGGTGTTATGATGGAGGTATTGATTGACGGAATCAATCAAAAAGCGTTCGATATTATGGGCGATACGCTTATCGACATTGGGGAAAGCGTGCTTGTATTTGAGGAGTATAAAGAAAAAATTATGGAAACGGTGATGTGCTGATGGTACCGAAACGTATTTCGAATATAATTCTCAACGCCCTTAAGGGCGGAGTGGTTCCGCGCGTCGGGTTAGAATATATAACAGTTGGGCGGGCGAAGGAGATTGATACTATCCTTCACGATATAGACATTATAGAGGACGGCGGGGCGACATTCCGATTTGTCGTTGGAAAATACGGCAGCGGGAAAAGCTTTTTGTTGCAAACCATACGAAATTACGCAACCGAAAAAGGCTTCGTGGTAGTTGATGGAGATTTATCCCCGGAAAGGCGTTTCGCCGGAACAAAGGGACAGGGCTTGGCAACTTATAAAGAACTGATAAAGAATATGTCAACAAAATCGAAGCCCGACGGCGGAGCGTTGCCGTTGATTTTAGAAAAATGGATATCCGGAGTACAGACGAGCGTTAAGGAGCAATATTCAACAGATGATGCCGGTTTTGACGAGCATGTTGAGAAGCGTATATATACGGTGACGGACAGCCTCGAAGGCATGGTGAACGGTTTTGAGTTTGCTAAGGCTGTTATAGCTTATTGGAGGGCATATAAAGAAGGCGACATGACGGCTAAATCAAACGTGCTAAAATGGTTCCGGGGAGAATACACCTCAAAGACGGAAGCAAAAAACGATTTAGGCATTAACTTTTATCGTGACAGATGAAACCTGGTATGATTTTTTAAAAATCTTTGCCGCCTTCATGGTTAGCGCGGGATACAAGGGAATAATCGTTGTAATTGATGAATTGGTTAATATTTTTAAAATTCCCCATTCAATCACGCGGCAAAATAATTATGAAAAAATTTTGACAATGTATAATGATGTCTTACAAGGCAAGGCTAAGCATATAGGATTTTTGATGGGCGGCACGCCTCAATGCGTTGAGGATAAATACAGAGGGCTTTTTAGTTATGAAGCGCTGCGTTCGAGGTTGACGGAAGGGCATTTTTCCACAGAGGACGTTAAGGATATGTCGGCACCGATTATCCGGCTTTCCATGCTGACACAGGAGGAAATGTACGTGCTTGTGGAAAAACTACAAAATATGCACGCGGAATTGTATGATTACAAGCCGGCGTTAAATTATGAGGCACTTGTATATTTTTTAAATGTGGAGTATAACAGGGTTGGCGCAGATACGCATATTACGCCTAGGGAAATAATAAGGGATTTTATCGAATTAATAAATATTATACATCAAAATCCGGGTAAGAACATTTCGGACATACTTGGAGGCAACAGTTTTCAAATGGCGAAAGGCGGCTTGACCGACGAACAGCTTCACAGTGATTTTGTGGGGTTTGAGATATAATGGACGTATTTTATAGATTAGCGCCTTTTATACAGGATTTTATCTACAATAATAATTGGACAGAGCTTCGCGGTATCCAAATTGCCGCGTGCGAGGTTATCTTCGATACGGACAGCAACCTGCTGCTATCGTCAGGAACGGCTTCGGGCAAAACCGAAGCCGCTTTTTTGCCCGTCCTTACCGAATTGTATAACAAACCATCGTCGTCTGTCGGGGTTTTATATATAAGCCCGTTAAAGGCTTTGATTAACGATCAGTTTAAGCGTCTTGAGCAGTTGATACTTGAGTCCGGCATACCTGTTTGCAAATGGCATGGCGACGCTTCGCTTACAAAAAAAAACGCACTAATAAAAAATCCGGACGGTATCTTGCAAATAACGCCTGAATCTCTGGAGAGCCTGCTGATAAATAAACGCAGCGCGTGCCTTAAACTCTTCGGTGATTTGCGATATGTGATTATCGACGAGGTGCATCATTTTATGCGTGATGTCAGAGGGGTACAAGTCTTGTGTCTGCTTGAGCGTATGCAGCGGCTTACGGGCAAGGTGCCGCGACGCATAGGGTTAAGCGCGACGCTTGGGGATATTGGCTGCGCCAAGGCATGGTTAAATACAGGCACTCACAGGAGCTGCGCCGCTCCGTTGGTAAACGAGGGTAAGCGTGCGGTAAGGCTGTTTGTCCATAGGTTTGTCAGACAGGGTGACGATAAAGAAAATCATGCGGACTCCGGAGACAGAGAGCATTTTGAATATCTATTTAAAATGACGCTGGATAAAAAAACGATAATTTTTACGAACTCCAGAGAGGAGACGGAGTTCGTACTTGCTAATTTGCGTGAGGTAGCATTGAAAAATAAAGCGCCCGATGTTTACAGGGTGCATCATGGAAATGTGTCGGCGTTGCTGCGGGAGCAAACAGAAGATGAAATGAAAATGTCCGAGGATAAAATAGTAACTGGTGCGACTGTGACGTTGGAACTTGGTATTGATATCGGCTCTTTGGATCAGGCTGTACAAATAGGCGCTCCAGCAAATGTTTCAAGCTTTGCCCAAAGGTTGGGACGATGTGGCAGGCGGGGACAAGTGCCGCAATTATTATTTACTATGGTCGAGGATATTAAGGCTACCGCATCAGACGTTTTAGGGCCGATAAACTGGAGTTTTATCAGGCTGATAGCTATAATCGAATTATATACGCGCGATAAATGGCTGGAGCCGTTATATCCGCATAATCACCCTTACGCGCTTTTATATCATCAAACAATGAGCTGTTTAAAAAGCAGCGGAGAGCTTTATCCTGCCGAGCTGGCGCAAATGATGCTTACAATGGAAAGTTTTAAATATATAACTCAGGACGATTATAAAATTATGCTCACATATTTGATAGAAACCGAGCATTTGCAAAAAACGGAAAACGGCGGCATTATAATAGGCAGGGCAGGGGAGCGTGTAGTTAATAATTACAACTTTTATACGGTCTTTATCGTTCCTGAATATTATCTTGTTAAGGAAGAGAACAGAGCAATCGGAACAGTTGATAAGATTTATCCTGTCGGCATACGTTTTGCCCTGGCGGGTATGACATGGGAAACGATAGATGTGAACGAAAAAGCGAAGGTTATATTTGTTAAACAAGTCCCGGGAATATCTCTGGTTGATTGGGATGTGGATTTTGATGTCGAATTGCATACTGTTTTAGTGCGTAAGATACGAAGCATTTTAAACTGCGACGATGTATACGCTTATTTAAGCGAGAGCAGCGCGGAAAGATTGAAAGAAATAAGGTATCTTGCGGATAACTGCGGTATTCTTGATAATATGGTAACGCAGCTTTCAGAGCTTAAATACGCGGTGTTCCCATGGGTTGGCACAAGGCAGCTTGCAACGCTGCATTACGCGTTGTTAGGCAAAAAAATAAAAAGCCGGTTTTTATGGGGCACAAATATTTATTTAGAGGTATATTTCAACGGAAGTGCTGAGGAGCTTGAAAAAACCATCCGCAATATACTCGCATCGGATTTGGATATGTATAAGCTGCCGCTGCCGGATAAAGTACAGATAGAATATAAATATAATGAATTTATACCGGCAAATCTGTTAAAGAAACAATTTATAGAAGATTTTCTCGATTTTGAGGGCTTAAAAAAAGATGCAAGGTAAAAATGGTAGCAGGAGGAATGTTTTTGGAATACATGGAGATAGGTAAAATTGCAAATACGCAAGGTTTAAAAGGCGAACTTCGGGTTATGCCTACCACAGACGACCCTTCTAGGTTTAAAAAGCTGAAAACGGTCAATGTTTTTTATAACGGTAAAAGTGAGGAGCTGGTTCTTGAAAGTTCTCGGCAGCATAAGCAGTTTATAATAATAAAGTTTAAGGATATTGATGATATAAACCTTGCCGAAAAGTATAAAGGCGGCAGTATAAAAATAAAAAGAGAGCATTCTCTTCCGCTTGCGGAGGATGAATACTATATAGGCGATTTAATCGGCATGGAGGTTTTTACCGAAAGCGGCGAAACACTTGGCGTTCTGGAAGATATTTTATTCACAGGGGCAAACGATGTTTATGTAGTAAAAGATACAAATACAAAAAAAGAAATCCTCATACCAGCGATTAAACAATGTATACTTAATGTAGACGCTCAGAATAGAAGGATGACAGTGCATCTGCTGGAAGGATTGAGGGATTGATGAAGTTTTATGTATTAACCTTGTTTCCCGAAATGATATATTCGGGGTTAAACCACAGCATTATAAAACGCGCCGCTGAAAGCAGCGCGATATGTATTGAGTGTGTCAACATACGGGATTTTTCAGGAGATAAGCATAACAGAGTCGATGATTACACATATGGCGGCGGATGCGGGATGCTCCTTCGTCCGCAGCCGGTTTATGAAGCGTATAAAAGCATAAACGCAAAACAGGGGACCAAAGTTATATACATGACGCCGCATGGCAGACGCTTCGACCAGCGTGAAGCGGATATACTGGCGGCCGAGGATGAATTGGTACTGCTTTGCGGGCATTATGAGGGGATAGACCAGCGCGTGATAGATGAGATAGTAACCGATGAAATATCTGTCGGAGATTATATACTGACCGGCGGAGAGCTTCCGGCGATGCTTATTATCGACGCGGTTTCGAGGCTTGTGCCAAATGTCTTAGGCAGCGGCGAATCATCTGTAAACGAGAGTTTTTATGGAGGGCTGCTGGAATATCCGCAGTATACAAGGCCGTACGATTTTTTAGGAAAGACTGTGCCTGATATTTTATTATCAGGGCACCATAAAAATATAGAAAAATGGAGACATGAGCAGTCTGTACGCATGACCGAAATGAAGCGTCCGGATTTGCTTAAAATAAGGGAGGATAATAATATGAAAGGCATTATAACAGTAGTAGGTAAGGATCAAGTCGGCATAATAGCAAAGGTTTGCACGTATTTATCAAACAAGGGGATAAACATATTGGATATATCCCAGACAATAGTTCAGGGATATTTTAACATGCTAATGATTGTGGATATAACCGGAAAAGATGCAGAAATGGAAGGACTTGAGGTTTTAGGCGCAGAAATAGGTGTATCTATAAAGTTTCAGCATGAAGATATATTTAACAGCATGCATAGGATTTAAATATGAAGAAACCATCATTTTACACTCAGCTTAATAATAATAATAAATACATATTAATCTGTTGTTTTTTTGTATTTGCGGTAAATGGATTATATGCAATGATATTAGGCTCATTACTTCCGCTAATCAGCCAAGAATACGGGCTTAATAATACAATAAGCGGAGGTTTAATATCAGCACATCAGGTCGGAAATTTAATAGCCGGATTTATTGCAGGGATATTACCGCTCTACTTGGGAAGAAAAAGAGCAATTATGTTTTTATGTGTATTTGTTATTATAGGTTTTATAATCATAATATTAACAGGCAATCCGGTTTTATTGATTTTAGGATTTTTATTTACAGGATTGAGCAGGGGAAGTATTTCTAATTTTAATAATAATGTTGTGAATGAAATTTCAAATGGCAGTACATCTGCATTAAATTTTTTGCATAGTATCTTCGCTATAGGGGCGCTGCTTGCGCCGTTTCTTGTTATATTATGTACAAACATTGCCGGTGACGAAGGCTGGAAGATAGCTGTTATAGTTATTATAATCCTTGCTGCTGTATCAATTTTCCTTTTTTCAAAAATAAAAATTGATAACATTTCTAAAACGCCAAAAAAAGAAGGATTGTCATATGAATTTTTAAAGATAAGACGGTTTTGGTATAATGTAGGAATTTTATTTTTTTATCTGTGCATTGAAGCAACTGTTAATGGGTGGATTGTAAAATATTTTGTTGACATAAATATAATGGAAAGGCAATATGCTCAAACTCTTGCCTCTTTATTATGGGTTGTAATTCTTGCGGGAAGGTTAACTATTGTTTTTCTGGGAGATAGAATCAGCAAAAAATTAATGCTTGTATTAATGACTATAGGAACATCAATTTTTTACTTAATATTACTTTCAACTAGAAATATAACAATTATTACCATAGCGATTATGGGGCTTGGTTTTTCAATGGCTGGAATCTACCCGACGACAGTTTCAAATATTGGTAAAACCATCAAAGCTTATCCAATGAGTATGGGTGTCTTACTTGTGTTGGGAGGAATCGGCGCTATTATTATGCCGACTATAACAGGGGTACTTTCAGATGTTTTTGGAATTTTTGCCGGAATGAGTGCTGTCGTTATCGCTATTATAATGTTGATTGTTTTTATATTGTTAGAAGTAACATCTGTGAAAGATAAGTTTAGTAACGGGAACAGCTAGATTAAACTCAATTAAATGGGTCTGCTAAAGAGGAGTATGAGATATGTTAAATATTAAGTTGACAATAGAATATGATGGGACACGATATAATGGATGGCAAAAACAAATCAACACTCAAAATACAATTCAAGGGAAATTAATCGAAATAATATCCTCAATATGCGGCGAAGAAATACAATTAATAGGATCAGGACGGACAGACGCCGGTGTTCATGCGAATAAGCAAATTGCCAACTTTCAAACAAACGCCGATATAGCGCTTGAATTATTAAGGACGACTATAAACGGTAAGCTAGAAAGCGATATTTGTATAAAAAAAATAGAATCGGTCGATCTACGTTTTCACGCAAGATACAATGCAGTTAGTAAAAAATATCTATATAGGATTTGGAACAATGAGGATACTAATGTCTTTGAAAGAAAATATTCTTACCATATCCCAGAACCGTTGGATATAAAAAAAATGAAAGCCGCGGCAGGCTATTTCATAGGCACACATGATTTTAAAGGTTTTACTTCCGATAAGCGTACAAAAAAATCTACAATAAAGACCATTCACTCAATTAATATAAGCATGAACAAGGGGATGTTAGAAATACTTATTCATGGTAATTCTTTTTTATATAATATGGCACGCATTATGACAGGTACGCTAATTGAGATAGGACAAGGCCGGATGAATATAAACGAAATTAGCGAAATACTTGAATGTAGGGATAGAACTAAAGCAGGCTTTACAGTACCTCCGCAAGGATTATTCTTGAAAGATATTTTATTTTAATTTAAGGGTGATAATATGGACAAAAATGATAAACCATTTGGGCGTAAAAAGAACATAACCGAAGGTGGCGGCAATGTACATAAACGCGGAGACGGATTGGATATAGGCGGCCCTGTGGGCGCGGCTGACGGCTACGATTCTAAAACAGGCAACAATAACTCAAAACAAGCCGCAAAGCCAATACCGAATGCAAACAAACCACAAAACTCCCCGTTGACATCCGCGCCTGTTGGAAACACGGACAGCCGCAAAACTATTTCCCGTTCTCATAGTCGTTATTGTGATAGCGTTCTATTTTATTTTTATGAGCGGCGGTGGTTTGGATGAACCCACTGTTAATCTTCTTGATACTGGCGGTAGTAGTGTTACGGAGGGCAACTACGCAACTGATTACAAGCAAACCGGAAATGCATCCGTACCCAACACAGGAAAGCTGGACACAAAGGTATCCAGCCTTGCACGTGAAAAGCGAACGAACATAGCAGGTAACGGACGCGATGTTGTTACTGTTATGATTTATATGTGCGGTACCGATCTTGAATCACGCTCCGCCGCTGCGACGAAGGATTTGCAAGAAATTCTTAACGCCTCGATATCCGACAAGCTTAATATTATCATTGAGACTGGCGGAACAAAAAAATGGCAGAACAATACGATTAAGAACAACACTAACCAACGCTACCGCGCTACGAGCAGCGGTCTTGAACTGGTTGCCGATAACCTTGGGCAAAAATCCATGGTCAACCCGGCCACACTGACCGATTTTATCAAATTTTGCCATAAAAACTATCCGGCTGATAGATATGCACTTATATTCTGGGATCACGGCGGCGGAACACTTGCGGGATACGGCTATGATGAGTTGTTTCCATCTGGCACCATGACACTCGACCAAATTAACACATCCTTAAAAAATACAGGCGTAACCTTCGATTTTATAGGGTTTGACGCGTGCTTGATGGCGACGTTAGAAACCGCGTTGATTATCGAACAATACGCCGATTACCTTATCGCGTCAGAAGATACCGAGCCTGGTTCTGGTTGGTATTATACTGATTGGATTACGAACCTCTCAGCAAATACATCTATGCCAACGCTTAATATAGGTAAGGATATAATCGACGGTTTTATGTCCTCCACATCTCAGGGCCCAAAAACCTTGTCTCTTATTGACCTTGCAGAGTTAAAAGGTACTGTACCTGCGAGCTTTGTATCTTTCAGCCAGTCTACTGCCAGTCTGATAAAATCTGATAAGTATACAATGGTAGCCTCTGCGCGGAACAATGTCCGCGAATTTGCGCAGTCTTCCGGAATTGATCAGGTGGATTTAATAGGAATTGCCGAGGATATCGGCACGAAAGAGGCTAACGAATTGGCCTCTGCCCTACGTGGCGCCATAAAGTATAACCGCACTGACACTAACATCAAAAATGCGTATGGAATCTCAATCTACTTCCCTTCAAAGAAGCCGCAGAACCTTGAAAAAGTTCTTGATACTTATGATAAAATGGGGATAGACGACGAATATGTTGATTGCATTAGGAGCTATTCCAATCTTCAGCTCGGCGGACAAATTGCGACACTTGGCTCCTCCGGTACTTCCTCGTTGAGCGATTTACTTAGCTCTCTGCTTAAATCCTACATTAGCAGTTCAACGGGCGGAAACAACAGTAATATGAGCGAGCTTCTCACTAGCATACTGAGCAGCGTTATAGGTAATGGAAGCGGCAACTCACTAATAACCGAACTAATATCTAGTTTTTTCCAAAACAATGGAATGAGCCTTATACCCGGTTTTTCTGGAAAGTCCATTCCTTCGTGGGTTGACCAAAGCCTTATTGAATCCAATTCAGCTTTTTATGCGAACAACCTACTCGACTCTGAACGCCTTATGTTCATTGATAAGAACGGCCTTAATGTTCTTACGCTCACTGAAAAAGAATGGGAGCTAGTTCAAAATATAGAGCTTAACTTGTTTGTAGATGATGGAGAAGGTTTTATTGACCTTGGTTTGGACGACACCTTCAATTTTGACGACGATGGTGACCTTATCGCCGAATACGATGGAACATGGCTTGCGCTAAACAGGCAGGTTGTGCCGTATTACTTTGTATCCAAGGATGGAACCGCCGACGATTACGTAATCCGCGGGCGAGTTCCCGCTTTCTTGAACGGGGATTTAGTGGATATTATTCTTGAATTTACCGACGAGAATCCTAACGGTATTGTAGCCGGTGCGAGAATTAATTATGGTGAAGTAACTGACGCCGAGGCAAAAGGCTTGCTGGAAATAGTAGACGGCGACAAGCTTGATTTCGTTTGCGATTATTATACATACGATTTGCAATTTGTGAACAACTACTATCTGGGCGAGCAGATGACGGTATCCGGCGAAATAGAAGTCTCTAATGTTTCTATTGGCGATAAAGACTACGCCGCATCCTTCCGTATAACAGATGTCTTTAATAACTTTTACTGGACACCCGGAATGAAATAATTTAAAGCCTTTGTGGAATGATTTCTGTTGAGGTGAATATGCGTAAAGTTCGATATTTTCTTTATATCCTAACCCAGTGTACATGGGGTGTTATGCAAACATTACTTGGATTTTTACTGTTTATCAGATTTATAAATTTTGAACATTCATTTTATTACGGGTGCATTAAAACTAATTACCATAACAGTTACAGCATTTCCCTTGGAATGTTTATTTTCGTATCAAACAAATATGAATACGAAGTATCTAAAAAAATAGCTGTTCATGAATACGGACATACAGTTCAGTCTTTAATACTAGGCCCATTATATTTGCTTGTGATTGGATTAACATCTTACACATGGTGCAGACTACCCTATTTTCAAAAAATGAGGGCAGAAAAGAAAATATCATATTCATCTTTTTGGGTAGAACACTGGGCAGATATACTTGGCGAAAAGTTTACGCATTATGCTTATAACATACAAACAAAATAGAAAAGAGAGTTTTTATGAAAACATTAGTTATTGCAGAAAAACCATCTGTAGGGAAAGATATTGCTAGGGTATTAAATTGCAACAATAAAGGAAATGGATTTATTGAGGGTTCGCAATATGTTGTTACATGGGCGTTAGGGCATTTAGTAACACTTGCTGAGCCTGAAAACTATGACCCTAAATTTAAAACATGGGACATAAATGATTTACCAATCATGCCTGAAAAATCACAACTTATTGTTATTCCTCAAACTGCAAAGCAATACAATACCGTTAAAGAACTGCTGCTCCGAAAAGATGTATCTGATATTGTTATTGCTACAGATGCGGGGCGTGAGGGAGAATTAGTTGCCCGTTGGATTTTGGAAAAAGCAAAATGCAATAAACCAATTAAGCGATTATGGATATCATCGGTTACAGACAAAGCGATAAAAGAAGGTTTTCAAAACCTAAAAGACGGAAAGCTATACGTAAACCTTTGCAACTCAGCTAAAGCAAGAGCTGAGGCGGATTGGTTGGTTGGTATAAACGCTACTCGTTGTCTTACAACGAAATATAACAGTCAATTATCATGCGGAAGGGTTCAAACGCCGACCGTTGCAATCATTGCAAAAAGAGAAGATGATAAGAAAATTTGTGCCGCAAAAATTTTATGGTCTTTCGGCTAATACTCCTTTGTTCAATTTGATATGGATTGATAATAAAAATAACGCCACAAGGTCATTCGACCTAAATAAAATAAATGGAATTTTATCGGTAATAAAAGGTGAAAAAGAAGGCATTGTAAAAGATGTCAATAAAACTTCAAAAAAACAATATGCACCCAAATTATATGATTTAACAGAATTGCAAAGAGATGTAAATAAACGTTTTGGATATTCACCAAAAGAAACGCTTTCCATTATGCAAAAACTTTATGAACAACATAAAGTTTTAACGTATCCAAGGACAGATTCGAGATATATTTCTACCGATATTGTTCCGACAATTATTGACAGAATAAAGGCTTGCGCTGCCAAGCCTTACGCAAAAATGTGCATGTATTTATTAAAATCGCCAATCCGTACCAATGCAAATATTGTTGATAATTCAAAAGTAAGTGATCACCATGCAATTATTCCGACTGAACAAGCTGTAGATTTATTTGCTTTAACTGAGAGTGAGAGAAAAATTTATGATTTAGTTGTAACAAGATTTTTATCTGTCTTTTATCCACCTTTTGAATACGAGCAAACTACAATAAAAGTTAAAATCGGAAATGAAATATTTACCGCTAGAGGAAAAGTAGTTTTATCGCAAGGATATAGGGATGTTTATAAAGACCAAGATTCGGATGATGAAGAAAATTCGGATAAAAATGAAATTAAGGAACAAACACTTCCAAAATTAAATGTTGGTGATAAAATACAAATTACTAGCGTTAAATTAACAGAAGGCAAAACAAGTCCGCCTGCGCCTTTTAACGAAGCTACGCTTTTATCTGCGATGGAAAATCCCGCAAAATACATGGAGGAAGAAAATAAATCCTTAGCCGATATTCTTGGCCAAACCGGAGGCCTAGGTACGGTTGCGACGAGAGCGGATATTATAGAGAAGCTTTTTGAATCTTTTTTAATTGAAAAAAGGGGTAAAGATATTTTTGTTACATCAAAGGGCAAACAACTTCTTACTATTGCGCCAAAAGAATTAAAATCGCCGGAGTTAACAGGAATTTGGGAACAAAAACTTTTGAAGATATCAAAAGGTGAATTGGATAAAAATATTTTTTTACAAGAAATAAAGGAATATACAGCAAAAATAATTTTAAATATGAAAAATAGTACCGCAGTTTATCGACATGATAATTTAAGCACAACAAAATGTCCTGCTTGCGGAAAGTTTATGCTTAGCGTTAACGGCAAAAAAGGCAAAATGCTGATATGCCAAGATAAAGAATGTAACACCAGAAAAAATGTTTCCATTATAACCCGAGCAAAATGTCCTAATTGCCATAAATTTTTAGAGATAATCGGAGATGGCGAAAAACGTAAGGTAGTTTGTATCTGTGGGCATAAAGAAAAGTATGAGGCATTTGAAAAGCGTATGCAGGATGAGAGTAATAAACTCAATAAAAAAGATGTGCAAACATATATTAATAAATTAAATAAGGATGATGATAAAAATAATCCTTTTGCGGCCTTAAAAGATATAAAGTTCGATAAATAGATAAAGAAATTTTAAAGATTCATAACTTATTGAGCGTTATACCTTCCTTCGTTGTATCTAAGGATTATAATGAAATCACAAGAGATTTTGAGTTATTTATCGGAAGCATGTTTCAAAATACAAATCTTGATACATACATAATTTCAAAAGAGTTCTATGGGAAAGTTACTATAAAACCAAAAATGGGATTTTTGTGGGGTTTGTCTATCGGCGAAGCAAAGAGGATATTTTATACAGAGTAGCTTCCGAATTGGGCTACTCTGCCTTAAATATGGAATATGAATACCATACTGAAATAAGCAACGGAAAAGCCGAAAGCCGCACAGATTGATATTTTTTTGCTGTTAAGAAGAGTATAGATTAATTTAGTTTTAAACGATAACCCAGCATTTGTGGAGGTGTCTAATAAGCATGGAAATTTTAGCAAAGAAAAAGAAATTTGTAATTTTGGTGATAAGTGCATCACTTGTTTTGGTTTTCGCTACCACGATGCTTATTTTATATTCCACAATAGGACATAATTTTAACAAGTACGCCCCGCCGCCTTACGATTTTTCACTATTTGATAAAAATGCAGTTTTGACGGATGCCCAAGTTCAACAAGATAAAAGCGAGCTTGTAAGCAGAGTAGAAAATACACACCCATATTTTGGGGTAAAAGAAATTACGGGATATGAAACCGCAAAACAAAGGTTCCTAAATACTGATATAACAACGGCGGGTGATTTTTATTTTACGGCGGCGGAATACCTTGCGGTTTTCAATGATTTGCATACGTCTGCGATTGTAAATTTTTCAGAACGGATAAATTTATCGTTTTCGAGCTATCTCGAAAACGATAAATTAATAATGTATCCTGACGGATTGGAAAACGAAGCTGCAGAGCTTTATGCAATAAATGGTGTTCCGTATAAAGATATTTTCAGCAGATATACCGCGATGGAAAATCCAAACTCAATAACGCAAGGCATACCAAGAATGTTTATAACTGAGTTTTTAAAAAGAGCGGGAATCGAATGGGGAGATAAACTGACACTTACCTACAAAGATATTAATGGCAATTTATTTGACATGACACATGATATAATAGACCAGCCAGCGGCAAGCGGAAATACACAAGAGGTAAAAAACTTTGAAACCGAAATTAAGGATGGCGATGTTCTATACATATACGCCCGCTTGATGGAGAACGATGGAAGTTATTACGACTGCATTAATTTCATTAAAAACGCCGTAACAAACGGAATAAAAAAAGTAATAATCGACGTAACCGGTAACGGTGGGGGGAGCGACGGTTAGGGTTGTGGGATTTTAGACGCTTTAGGCTTTAATTACAGCGGTATGGGTATGACAATCAGGTATTCGGAAGCAACGGCAGAATACAGAGGAACATGGCGCAATAACGGTTATAAAACATCATCGTTTAAATACCGCAGTGAAAACAAAAACAATATTGAATTAAAAATATTTTGTGATGAGTATACGGGAAGCGCCGCGGTAAGCGGCATGGTTGCATTGTGCCGATATTCGGATTTGGGTGAGCTTATTGGCAGAATGCCGGGACAAAACGCAAATTTTTGCGGGAATGCAACCATATTTCAATTAACTCATTCCAAGGTGGCATATGTATTACCTTTGTCATACGGCTATTTTGAGCACAACGGAAAAAAAGTCTCTGACCAACTAACAGTTGACATCGAAGTACCCATGTTAGCGGATTATATGGATTATGTCATTTGGAAATAAAAAGAAATCATGAAAGAGATTATCCTCATTTAAATATCTAACACGCAATAATTAAGAAGCTGAATGGAGAAGCAAAGTGAATGATGATTTATTAAGCAATCTTGATAAAATACACACAACAGAACTAGGCGTTGCGAGAATTAAAAAAAATCTAAATCTCGAAACTGATGATGTTGTTATATGGTTTAAAGAAAAAATAAAAAAAGCAGACGGCATATTCAGGAAAGGTAAGAACTGGTATGTAAATGTTGATAATTATATAATAACCGTTAACGCTTATAGCTTTACAATTATTACAGCTCAAAAAAAAATACCATAAGCAGATATTAAAAAGAGTTATTATATACAGGGAATTAAAATCAAGTATTCACAAGAGTATATAAAATTAAAAGTTAAAATCCCGAACCAAAACAAAAGTTTCTTCTAAAGTTGTTTGAAGAAATTGACAAACTCGCTTAGACGATACTGAAAAACGCTGAAAAAACTTCTGAAACGAATATAAAAGGAACAATATTATATTGCTTAATTATTTAAAAATTTTAAAGTTTCACTTTATCAGAATTAAACGCAAAACGCATGGAAGGAGTATATCATGAAAAAACTTAAATGGGGGATTATATCAACTGGTACTATTGCAAGAACTTTTGCAAGTTGTGTGGTTGAAATGAACAAAAAGAATGAAAATATAGAAATCTATGGGGTAGCGTCACGCAATATAGAAAACGCCAAACGTTTTGCTAAACAATATAATATTGCTAATACTTACGGCAGTTATGAAGAATTAGCAGCAGATGAAAATGTTGATGTGATTTATATTGGTACGCCTCATAATTTGCATTATGAGAATATGATGATGTGTATAAAACATGGGAAGCATATACTATGTGAAAAACCATTTACCGTTAACGCCAAGGAAGCCAGAGAAGTTTATTCATATGCTAAAGAAAAAAACGTATTTGTTATGGAAGCGTTTTGGACAAAATTTATCCCGGTTTACAGGGAAGTTGAAAAAATTATAGCTTCCGGTGATATAGGAAATGTACGCATTGTAACCGCGCAATATGGTTTTTGCACTAACGACGAAAGAGCGAAGAGAAAATTCGACCCTTATCTTGCAGGCGGAGCGCTTTTGGATATCGGTGTTTATAATATTGGATTTGCCGCTATGATATTAGGGTATTATCCAAAACGAATCCAATCTTCAGTTAGTATCAATTCTATTGGAACAGATGATTATAGTGCTATTTTGCTGGAGTATGAAAACGAAGCAATAGCGCAGCTTACCACTGCTATCCAAACACAGATTCCGATTTTGGGCTGTATTTATGGTTCTTTGGGGTATATTCAAATAAAAGATTATAAGAATCCGCAACGGATAGATGTTGTTTTAAATAACGGTCAATCCTATCACATTGAGCAACCCTTTGATATAAATGGTTTTGAATATGAGATTCGCGAAGTTGAAAAGTGTATTGCAAGCAGCCAGCAATACAGCAAAATTTTAACACCTGAGCAATCAACCGCTGCGATGGAAATGCTTGATCAGGTAAGAAATATTTGGGGTATGAAGTTTCCTTTTGAATAAAAAATGAAAGGATGTTTAAAATGCGAAAGATTATTTTAACTTTGATTATAACACTTGCTTTCCCATTATTTAGCGCCTACGCGTTTGAGGCATATTCTAAAAATATGGCATGGGATTTTTATGTCTATATGTCACCGTCACTTAAAAGTACCAAGGACGGTAAATATAAATCACAGAGTATATTTATAAAAGAAATGACCAGGGACGGTTTCGCTCTGATTAACACATCTGCAGGTGACCGTTGGGTTTATACTTTGCAAAATAAAATTTTTTTAGAAAAATATTATTATATGTATGATGAAGCTGATTTTTCAAGCGATGCAGAATTAATTGCTCCTCAAATAGTAACAATAACACAAGAAAATGATGATGGCTGGCTGCTGATTGAAACATATAAAGGCGGCAAATGGGTGTACATGCCTCAGGATATTACGTATTTAAAGCATGAAGCACCTGTTTTTTATCAAATGAAAGACCACCCCACCGGTTGCGAATCTTACGCGGCAACCGTTGCATTAAATGCTCTCGGAATCGAAATTAAGCCTGCGGAGTTTATAGAATATGTTCCGCAGAACATTACAAAACGCTCTTATCAAAACGGTGTCACTATATGGGGAGACCCTGATGAGGAATTTGTCGGCGTAATGGCTGGTTCGGGATATGCCGCATATCCTCCGGTAATTGTGAACGCCGTAAACGAAAACTTTTCCGAATATGTTACGGCAGAGAATATAACCGGTGCCGGATACGATGAAATAACCTCTTATATACGCAGAGGCGGCGTTGTGCTGATATGGTATCATCCAAGCGGGCAGGTAGTAAGACGCCCTAGTACATGGTACACGATTGGCGGCAAAAGGATAGACGCTGATTATGGTACCCATACTATAGCGGTTACAGGTTTTAATTCCGAAAAGGGTACTTTAATCGTATGCGACAGTATTGACGGCAGGATAAAAGAACTTAAATGGAGTACCTTTGCAAGAACTTATAACGGCACAGGTCAGAAGAGTGTTTATATAAATAAAAACAATAATTTATTGGAGAAAATTATTTATGAAAATAATGACTGATAAAAAGCAATACACAAAGCTAGGAATAGTAAAAACCATATACGAAACCGCTGAAAAAATATTGAAAACTAAAGGTATTTCCGATGTTGAGATTAAACCTATAGCACAAAATACTGTTATTACCGCTAAAGTCTTAACCGGTTCGACATGGTATACAAGTTTAATAAATTTTTCTCCGGAAGGATATATCAATACTTATAAATGTAATTGCGAATCCAGTTTTATATGGAAGGGGGCATGCGTACATACGGCTGCTCTTTTCATGCATTGTGTAAATCAAGAAGGAAATCTTGATATGGAGCATCAATCTATAGAAGCGGCTAAAAAGGTAGCGAAATATTTTGAAAAAGCCACGATTGCGGAAATAGATGAAGAAATAAAATTAGATGATGTTTCAAGCGGTGAAAAAGTCCATTTGCTGCCTGTTTTTAGTGTTGATGAAGAAAATCTGCCTTATTTAACATTTTCGATCGGTTTTAAACGCATGTATATTGTAAAAAGTGTTAAGGACTTTATTGGCAATATAAATAGCAAAGCAAGTTTTTCATATGGGAAGGATTTATCCCTTAACCATTCCATGACAAATTTTGATGCGGACTCTGTAAGGCTTATCGAATTTATTAAAACATATTATGATGTTTATGATACTGTTCGTTCTAAAAGCGGAATGCCTAGATATTATTATCAATCTGATAATTCAAACAGCAAAGCTTTGTACATTTATAAAAAAGGCATGGATGAGTTTTTCAATTTATATGCTGATAATGAATTAGCTTCTTTTATTAATGATGATAAAGGAACAATCCGGTTTACGGGAAGCGAACCGGATTTAAAAATACGTTTAAACGGCAACGCAGATAGAATAGACCTCACCTGCGGCCTTAAGCATGTCCATAAACTTGAGGGTGACAAGCATGATTATTTAATTATGCAAAACGAACTGTTCCGTGTTGATAAAAAATACACTTCTTTTATATGGCCATTATTGGGTGAAATTTTTAAAACATCCTCAATTAAACTTACTTTCGATGGTAAAGAAGCGGCGAGTTTTTTAACATATATTCTGCCTCAATTAAAGAAATACGGTATGGTTAAGGATTTATCAAAGTTTACAGAGCATATCGAAATTTATGACCTTATAAAAAAGTTATATATTGATGTAGGGGATAACAAAGTTTTTTGTAAAATAGTTTTTTGTTATGGTGAGAAAGAATTTCTTTATTCAAAAAAAATAGGTTCCAAGGATGGTTTCAGAGATATAACAGGTGAATATAAAATAAGTCATATGGTAAGGTCGATGGGTTTTACGGCGGGAAATCAGGAAGGTGTGCTGGAACTTTGGGACGACGATAAAATTTATAATTTTTATTATTACGGAATAGAACAATTAAAAAATGAAGCGGAAATATATGTTTCGGAAGAATTTAAACGGAAAATATTTAAACCGATGAGTAAGACAAACCTTGGTGTACGGATAAAAGGTGAGTTACTGGAGGTTTCGTTCGAAACTATGGATTATTCCATATCCGAATTGATGGATATTATACGTTCTTTTAATTACAAGAAAAATATCATAAACTAAACGACGGACGGCTGGTAGACCTTAACGACGATTCGATATCAACTGCCGCACAATTAATATCGGGATTAAATATCGCCGATAAGGAAATCGAGAACAGGACAGCACTCTTGCCTAAGTACAGAGCTTTGTATCTTGATAATGTCGCAAACGACGGCAATTTAGAAATTGCACGCGATAAATCATTTAAACGGTTAGCAAATGATTTTAAAAATTATAAAGATTTGGAATTTGATGTTCCTGAATCACTGGATAATATTTTACGTCCATATCAAAAAGTAGGCTTTAACTGGCTTAAAGTGCTGGCGCATTATGGCTTCGGCGGCATACTTGCAGATGATATGGGTTTAGGTAAGACATTACAGGTAATATCGGTAATTTTATCTGAGAAAAACCATGAAACAGCACCTTCGATTGTTGTCGCACCGACATCGCTTATATATAACTGGGAGAGTGAAATAAACCGTTTCGCTCCGGGGCTTACTACATCTGTAGTAAGCGGACTTCCGGCGAAGCGGCGTGAAATTATAGATACTTTTAATGACGGTAAAACAGACATATATATCACAACTTACGACACTTTAAAAAGAGATATAGAAAATTATGAGGGTAAGCGTTTCAGATATGTTATTGCTGACGAAGCGCAAAATATAAAAAACCCAATGACGCAAAACGCACGCTCGGTAAAAACTTTGCAAAGTGATATAAAATACGCGCTTACAGGTACTCCAATAGAAAACTCTTTATCCGAGCTATGGTCGATATTTGATTTCATAATGCCGGGATATTTATTTAACAGTACCCAATTTACAAAACATTACGAAACCCCGATAGTCAAAAACGACGACAAGGATAAAGCTACCGAGCTAAGAAAACAAATTTCACCGTTTATACTTCGCAGGATCAAACGGGATGTCTTAAAGGAGCTTCCTGAAAAAATTGAAACAACTCTTACTGCCGATATGACAGACGAGCAAAGGAAGATATACGCCGCACATCTTCTCCAAGCCAAGGGTGAGTTAGATGGATATATCGAAGAGGGCTTCGGCAAGAATCAAATTAGAATACTGGCACTGCTCACAAGGCTTAGGCAGATATGCTGCCATCCCGCGCTGTTCCTGGATAAATACGACGGCGACAGCGGTAAGCTGGATCTTACTGTCGAAACCATAAAAACAGCGGTCGAATCCAATCACCGCATATTATTATTTTCACAGTTTACATCAATGCTGGCAATAATAAAAAAAGCAATGGATAGAGAGAAGATAAAATATTTTTATTTAGACGGGCAAACGCCTTCGCGTGAGAGGCTTGAAATGTGCGAGCGGTTTAATGGAGGCGAAAATGAATTATTCCTTATATCGTTAAAAGCCGGCGGCACCGGCTTAAACCTGACCGGTGCTGATATAGTTATACATTATGACCCTTGGTGGAATCCTGCGGTAATGGATCAAGCCTCGGATAGAGCGCATCGGTTCGGACAAAAGAATATGGTCCAGGTCATCAATATTGTGGCAAAGGATTCTATAGAGGAAAAAATACTATCTTTACAGCAAAAAAAGAAAGATTTAGTCGATTCGGTCATTAAAGAAGGCACAAGCTTTATTAACAAAATGTCTGTCGATGAGGTTAAAGAGTTGTTTTCGGCAGCATACTAAACTCGCGTTTAGTTTATCAAACGAATAAGATATTGATTTACGTTTATAATAACATTCATGATATAAATGATCTAATTCTTGCAATAGGAGCTGGACATCATGAATGTTAAAAGAAATATTTTTTTGATAATATTTTTTTCTATCTTATTAGTAGGTTCAATATTTTTAAGGATAGATAATATGTATATGAGTACTCTTAATGCAAAAACGGAAAGAAACGTAGGAGATATATATACAATGAATATAGAGCTATCAAAGGCTCAAAACAACGTTAACACATACATTCCGAATTATTATGAGAACGATTGGCAAACTGCCAAAATGTACGCTGGCTTTTTTAAAATGGACCGTGAAGTTTCCGAGACCGAAGATTATTATTTGTTTTATAACGGAAAAGCGTCGCTTTATGTTTATAAATATGTAAACTATGTACGTTACGAAATAGATCCGGTGTATTATTTTAAAGGCGAAGATAGAAGTGTTTCAACAGACACCGATGCATTTGATTATGCTATAAAATTTATTGAGAATAATAACTTATACTTAAATTATGAGGAAACGGAAATTAATTATGAAGATGGGATATATACGGTGATTTTTTTGAACAGGCTTGGCAATCTTTTTAATTATGCTTTTCCTAGTTGCATAACATTGGATGATTGCGGCAATATTATATCCCTCGATTATTTTTATCTAACATACGATAAACTTGGCAGCGTTAAAATAAAATCAATGCGTGATGCGTATTTGGAACTTCCTTCGGATATAGACACTTTGACAGTTAATATTGAGAAATGCAGGCTCATATATATATTTAAGGATAGCATCATACAACCGGCTTACCGTTTTGAAGGGATGTCTTCTGATTTAAGTATTTTTGAGTGCTTTATTGAAGCAAGTACCTATTGACAAAATGATTTTTTATTTGCATAATATACTCAGTTTTCTTTGAATATTTTAGGAGGAGAATTTGAGTGTCGAAAAAAGAAACAGAATTCGATCGTTTTGATAGGATGAAAAAACTGGAGCGTGAAGCAGAAGCAGCAAAGCGAAAAAGTATAGAATTTTCATCAGATCGAGAAAAAAAGAAGGTTACAAAAAGCAAATCTAAAAATTATAATTTAATTGTGGAGGAAGATTATGACTACGTATAAATAAGTCTTTCTTTATAAATAAAAATATATGGGGCTGTGTCATTACTTATGACATCAGCCCCAATTTTTATTTATGCCGTTCCTCAGGACAATACACATATCCGGCGTCCATCATAGGTTTTAGCAAATCAGCACGATTAGTTAAAGAATTACCATCTATAAAAGCTCTGTCAACAAAAACATAGTTATCATATTGCTTAAAATATGGATTTAAACCAACGCCGCATAAAATTTTAAAACCGCTGTCAATAAGATGCCTAAACTCTTGTTGAGAATGCTCAGTATATTCGCCGTATGGGAAAACATAAATGATTGTTCCGCCGAGTATTTCCGAAATTTCATTATCCCAGTTGTATGTATCAGATACAACGCGGTTTACGCCAACCGACCGCGAATGTATATGGCCGTAGCTATGTGACGCAAATTGCCAGCCCGCTTCCTTAAGTGCGGCTACCACAGGCTTTACGGCTGCAATTTCCGCATCCCGGTTAGGGCTGTCCCGTTGGATTCGGTATCCAAGGATACCGTCATAACCTGTAAGAGCGAGTAACCCCTTATCCCCAAATGGTGAAAAATCTGGGTATTCCATGCAAAAAGCCTCAAGCATTGGCACGACATCGTTATCATAAGTAATCATTTCCGTTCCGTCCATCATCAGGGTATACATGGCGAAATTTCCATCCTCGTCAAGTATTATTTTATCGCAGATACCTTTGCCATGATTTTTAGAATAATAATTAATATCATCAAAAGACATTACAAGCGGCTTTTTACCCTTTGGAACCATTATTTGCGCTTTTGATACCGTTCCGTCATCGTTCACAGTTATATATTTGTTTATATCAATCAAAACAAAATCATTTTTATAAAGCTCCTCAAGCGACCGTCTAAATTCAGTTGGTGTTACACAATCCCTGTCAAGGTCTCGTCCGTATGAATTGGAATAAGCTATATCAGGAAACGCTATTAAAAAATGATAAAAAACATGATATAGCGGGCCGGTGTATTCTTCCAATTCTAAAGGAACCATGATTGGTTCAGGGGTTGGCTCAGGTGTGGATTCCGGTTTGGCTTCGGGTTGTTTTTCTTCTTGCAGTTCCTCGGTTTGCGGTGTTTCTTCCGGATTTAATATATTATTAATATCAACAGCGGAGATTTGTACAATCTCCGTTGGTTCCGGCGTTGCCGTAGCTTGCTGGCTAAAGACCTGCTGTTGTGCTGTATTATTGCAACCGGTTAATATTATTGATATGATTAATAAATAAATAATTTTTTTCATATTATTCGACATCCTTATACAATGTTTTGCATATTATATCATAAAAAGCGTTGAAGATAAATAAGATTTTTTTAAAGATAGAAGGAGGCTTTTATGAGTATTATTATTTTCATAGTTGCAATTTTTACACTCTTATTTTTAATAATCGCTGCGAATTTGTTTTATGATGTAACTATAAAACCCGGAGGCGCTGCTAAACTTGCCAAGGGAAGGTACGACCCTTCCATTATCCCTCCGGACCCTGTACGGATTGAAGCGGCCGAATGGTGGAGATGTATGCCTATTGAAGAACTACATATAACTTCACACGATGGCCTTTTATTAACGGGGTATTACATAGAAAACGAATCACCGTCCGGCAGGCTTGTAATCCTTGCGCATGGGTACAACGGCGAGGCTTCCGAAATGTCGGTTTACGCTAAAATTTATTATAAAATGGGATTTAGTATTTTTGCGCCGGATAACCGCTCTCACGGTAAAAGCGAAGGAAACGCGATAGGAATGGGTTGGCTTGATAAGAAGGATTATTTAAAGTGGATGGAATTTTTAAACATACGAAAAAGCGGAAAATCCCAAATAATACTTCATGGTGTATCAATGGGCGGCGCTGTTGTTTCGATGTTATCCGGTGAAAAACTTTCACCGAATGTCAAAGGTATTGTTTCAGATTGCGCCTTTGATTCAGTTAAAAACGAATTTGAATGGCAGCTTAAGAATTTATTTAAGCTCCCGCCGTTTCCGCTTATACCGATGACAAGCTTTGTTTGTAAATTACGCGCGGGATATTTTTTCGGTCAGGTAAATGTAGCGAAGCAAGTATCAAATAATAAGCTTCCCATTCTCTTCATACATGGCGAGGATGATACATTTGTGACGGTTGATATGGCGTATAAGCTTTATGCCGCTTCCGATCCATCGTTAAGGGCTATATGGGTAGTTGCCGGAGCAAAACATACAAAATCTGTGACGGTTGATTATAATGGGTATAGCTCATTAATAAAAAGCTTTATTGAAAAAACATGTTGTGACGCGTAATGAAAAGCTGATGTAAAATCAAGTTTTCTAATTACATCACTGATTCTATCTTGATTAATAAAAACAATTCTTTTACAATTAGGTATTCGTCTCTGATTGTAAAAGAGCTGTTTGCAATTTCCTATGTGCTTTCAGATAGAATATTTATACAAAAGTTGCAGTATAACGTTAATTAACATAAGGATATTTATGTTTACGCCTTTAGATATCCAGAATTATTTTGGAGGTATATATATGGAAATAAAATATATAAAACAGAACCATTTTGAGATAGCTGTTGTCCAAAGCGGCGAAATTGTTATTAAAGATGTGCAATCCGCTCTCGATTTAATGGCGGATGTGCGTTATGGGAAAGAGTGTTGCCGAATCGTGATTCCGAAAACGGCAATCTCAGAGGATTTTTTCATTTTGTCCACACAGCTTGCAGGTGAGATATTGCAGAAATTCGTAACTTATCAATGCAAATTGGCGATTTTCGGCGATTTTTCCCGTTATACAAGCAAGCCTCTCCATGACTTTATTTATGAGAGTAATGATGGAAACCATTTCTTTTTTGTAGAAACCGAAGACGAAGCGATCAATAAGTTAATAACAGGATTCTAAAAGAGAGCTAGTCAGTCAGAGTCGCTTGTATCTATTGCAAATGCTATGCGATAAAAATGCTAAATAGCGATTTGATTTCGTCTTGCATTTTTATATAAATCTATATATACTATTCACTACAGTAACATAAGGTTATCTTATCCGCTCGCTTTGCTGAATTGTATTTTTAATGAGGTGACTTTTCCTGAAAAAACATGAAAAATTCCTGCTTTTTTTATTTCGCTTATCTCTCTTGCGATATCAATAGGTATGTTGTCGTTTTTCTATCCTATACCATTGCTCACAGTAACAATGAGAGAGTGTTTGATTGCATATCCATGGTTAAATTATGTTTATGCTATATTCATCGCACTTTTGTGCCTTTGCTTCTTGCTGATGTTCCTGCTCGCTATATTAGTACCAAACAAAACAAGCGCAATAACGCTAAAAAAGAATATGGGAAAACTTCGATTTTCAAAACAGGCTTTGGAATCTGCAGTTCGTTATAGTTATGCGGATATTGATATGATTAACATTTCCCAAGTTAGAATTAAACTTAATCGAGTTCCCGAAAAAACAAAGATTTATGTTAAATTTTCTTTAAAAGAACCAAGTAAATTGGTCGATTTAACCACCGAAATTCAAGAAAGAATAGGGGCATCTATAAAAGCATCCTTTGATATTACAATCAAAATGATCTATTTGGAAGTAGACGAGGTTAACCCCAATAGAATAGTCCCCGATGAAAAAAATAGAAATATGCGCGTTATATAAGGGGGCGATAATTTATGAACGAATGGAAGCCTTATTTAGGACGGCTAATTTTTACAGCTTTAGGTTTTATTGCTGCAATCTTATTTATTGTTATTGGCTTTGGAAAAACTATATTGATTATTTTTTGCTGCACAATAGGTTATCTTATTGGTGTGTATCACGACAAGGGGCTTAAATTACCCGAATGGGTTTATTCTTGGCGAAACCGATGGTAAATCAACTTTTTTGTTAAAAAGTTATTTTTAAGAAGGGCGTGATTAATAATGGCAGATGTAAAAGAAAAAGAAAAGGACTTTAAAAGTATCGACAATGTAAAAGATCGTAATAACACTCTGACCTTTGATGAAAAGGTTATCAAAAAGATAGTGGGGTTTGCGGTAAGCGAAATTCCTGGTATCCTTGCAATGAGTGGTAATTTGCTCACCGGCATTACTGACATGCTCAAAAATTCAGAAGACCCGACAAAAGGAATATCAATTGAACTTGGTAAAAAACAAGTCGCCATTGATATGAAGTTAATTTGTGAGTATGGGCAGAATATTCCAGCGATTTTTCAGCACATTATTGATAAATTGACTTCTGTTATCAAGGAAATGACAGGTCTTGATGTTGTTGAAGTTAATGTCCATGTAGCCGATGTCCTTGTAAAAGAAGAATTTGATCGCAAAAAGAAGAGCGTTGATGCAAAGGCTTTTGAATCTGCAGAAGAGCCAGAAAAAGAGGGACTACATAGCAGAGTTGAGTGAGAAAGAGGTTGTAAAATTCGACGAACCTGTCGAAAAATGATTTGTATAATAATAAAAAAGACTATCTCAATTAACTTAAGAGATAGTCTTTTTTTATTCTCTTGTATATTCCATTAAGTCTGACAATTTACAGTTTAATGCATCACAAAGCTTAATAAGCGTTTCGATTTTTATAGTTTCCATATTTACTCCACGAAAAAGTTTGTTTATGGAATTTCTGCTAACTCTGAACTTCTTTTCTCTTAAATAGCGTAGTAAAATTTTTACATTGATAGTCATACATGCATTATTTTATGGTTATGCGTGATTTATTTCGATAAGTATATAAAAATCTTTATTACGAAAATGCTCTTATAATGTGAAAAACTGCATATCAAATTCTTTAGCTTGTTTATAATTTAAATCATCATTATAAATATCCGCTTCAACAAACTTTCCCGACACATCTTTTAAATATCCTTGTTTCAATTCCATAGCCATGAAACCAGGCTTATCCTTGCCGCCTAAAAATTTATTTGCTTGAACAAATTCAAAACGCGGATAATATTCGGCATGTCCGTAAAAGAAAATTGCGCCATAACCGAGTTTTTTTGCTTGTTCAATCGAATATCTCATTAAAGCGCTGCCAATACCCATTTTTTGCAATTCGGGCAAAACACTTATAGGACCAAAATTTAATACAGCTATTTTTGAACCATCCGGTTGCAAGATATGAGCATTACTGTAAATGATATGGCCAACAATTCTCCCGTCAATTTCCGCTATAAAATCCAATTCCATAATGCCATCATGTTGGCGCAGTTTATGAACCATATAATGTTCTAAAGGACAATCTATTTTTGACCTATCTATCCTATCCGGATTATTGAAAGCAGCTCTTGTAAGTTCTTCCACCGTTCTATAATCTTTAGGCTCTTCTAGCCGTATATTTATCCTCACATTTCCCGCCGGCCTTCCAATGCGCGTGAAAGCGTTACCTCGTCCACATATTCCAAATCTCCGCCTACCGGCACGCCATGTGCAATACGCGTTACTTTTACCCCTAATGGTTTAAGCAGCCGGTTGATATACATCGCTGTAGCCTCACCCTCGACATTCGGATTAGTTGCGATTATTATTTCATCAATTTCATTATTGCTTAATCTGCCGAGGAGTTCTTTTAACTTTATATCATCCGGTGTTACGCCGTTCATTGGAGATATTGCGCCATGCAGTACATGATATACGCCTTTATATTCATGAGTTTTTTCGTATGCAGCCATATCGCGGGGATCTTCCACCACCATTATCGTTTTTTTATCGCGGCTGTGGCTGCGGCATACACCGCACAACGTAGCATCGCTTAAATTGCAACATTCTTCGCAATACATTATTTTATGCCTTGCATCGAGTATTGCAGATGAAAGAGCATCAACTTTATCCGCAGGTTGATTGATAATATAAAAGGCGAGCCTTTGTGCAGACTTGCCTCCTATACCCGGTAGCTTCGACAGCTCTTCTATTAATTTTGTTATCGGGCCTCCGTAATAACTCATAGCGCCACCCGCTAAAACAAGCCGCCCGGAAGCCCCATACCGCCAGTGACCTTCGCCATTTCGGACGATACCATTTCATCTGCTTGGCGGATTGCTTCGTTTACGGCAGCCATTACTAAATCCTGAAGCGTTTCTATATCATCTGGATCAACAACATCCGGGGAGATTATAACCTCCTGTATTTGTTTCTTACCGTTAATGATGATTTTTATAGCGCCGCCTCCGGCAGAAACCTCAAGGGTCTTTGTTTCGGATTCCGATTGCACCTGCTCCATTTGCTTCTGCATTTTTTGTGCTTGTTTCATCAAGTTGTTCATGTTCATGCCGCCGGGCATTCCTCCGCCGTATCCTTTTGCCATATAAATCTCTCCTTATTTATATAATTTCAACCGACATTCCGGTAATTTTATCTTGAACAGTATCAAAATCAACTGTATTGTATAGCATTTGATGCTGTGCGTCAAAATCTTTTTTTACGGTCAACCTTATATCAAATTCTTTTCCAAAAAACTTTTTTAGCTTTTCAGTTAAAAATTTATTATCCTTTTCCTTCGTATTAATTAAATCCATAATGGGTGAGCTTTCGAATACAATAGATAATATAGAATTGTCAAGGTATTCCGCTTTGGCTGTCGAAAAATATGCCTTCTCTGCTATCTCAAGGCTATCTACAAAATCACTCCATTTTGCGACTGCTTCCTTTATATCGTCTGGTATTACTTTTACTTTGGCGGGTGAGGTGGCTTTTTTAGGTTGTGTTTGTGGTTTAAATGTTTCCTCAACGGGAGCGCAAAGCTTAATGCACATAACCTCCAATAAAATCCTTTTGTTATCGGTGTATTTAAGCGTATTTTGCAGCTCCGAAAAAGCTCGTATGTATTTCATCAAAGCGTCGCTGCTTAATAATGCCGATTGTTCTTTCAATTTTTTTATATTCTCAGGAGATAAATCAAAAATGCTTTGTGATTTATCCGCTGTTTTTGCTATAAGCAGGTTTCTAAAATGCATTGTCGCATCGGATATAAATTGAGATATGTCGCGTCCGTTTAATATGATTTCATCAATAAGCATCATTATTTCATGTGTTCGGACGTTGTAAAGATGTTCAGCTAAAGCAAAAAAAACGCTACTATCAGCTGAACCGACTGTGTCCAACACTTTATCAAGCGTAATTTCTTCATTATAATACATCGCTGCGCATTGGTCTAAAAGGCTTAATGCGTCACGCATAGCTCCATCTGATATTTGTGTGATATAACGCAGGGCATCTTGAGTAATAGATATACCCTCAGCCTCCATATATCGGCCAATAGCTTCCGTCATGTCACGGGAGGATATACGTTTAAAATCAAAACGCTGGCAACGGGAATGGATCGTAACTGGAATTTTTTGCGGGTCGGTTGTCGCCAAAATAAAAATAACATGCTCGGGAGGTTCTTCCAATGTTTTAAGCAGCGCGTTAAAAGCGCTTATAGAAAGCATATGAACTTCGTCTATTATATAAACTTTATATTTGCCGTAAACAGGCGGGTATTTAACCTCTTCGCGAAGAACCCTAATATCATCTACGCTGTTATTACTAGCCGCATCAATTTCGATGACATCCATGCTTAACTGCCGGTCTATACCCGTACAAGAATCACATTCACAACAGGGGCTTGCATCCTTGGGATTTTTACAATTTACAGCTTTAGCGAATATTTTTGCTGATGACGTTTTACCAGTTCCTCTAGTACCGCAAAATAAATATGCATGAGGGATGCGTCCTTCGTTTATTTGGTTTTTTAAAGTGCGGACAATGTGCTCCTGGCCGATAACATCGTCAAAAGTTTTTGGTCTAAGCTTACGATAAAAAGCGGTATATGCCATCTAAAAGCTCACCTCTATTGTTATAAAAAAACACGAATTTAAATTAAAATCCGTGTTTTATATGGATTGCATATTTATATAAATTCTGTGCGCTTGCTTTTGACATTAATCTCCAAACGTAACCCCTGCAGTTGGCTCTAGCCAAGCACCTCGCGGCACATGAGAGGTTTTGCTTAGTGCTGCTTCCTTCCGGACCTGACACGGTTCACAAATTCCCATTGCGCAAGACTCGACTGTCAACACTACTTACCGAGGGCAGACTTCACAGAAAAGGAGCCTAGAGCAAGCATCACCCCCGATTTAGCGGATTTCGGGTACAGGGAGCCGCTACCGCCCCGGCTAGCACAGAAAACTTATAACGAAATTAAATATTGCATAAGACAGTATATATTTTCTTTAATTAAGTGTCAAGAGCAACCTTTTTCTTATACATAGCCGGAGTGAGACCGAAATGGTCTTTAAATTTTTTTGAAAAGTAAGCAGGAGTGCTGTAACCTAAATTTTTTGCAAGGTCCTCAACTGATAAAACTTTTCCGGCTTCTATAAGTTTAGCAGCTTTTTGCAACTTTTTTTCCAAAACATAATCCGAAAAGTTGATATTCATGCACTCCTTAAAAGTGCGGCTTAAATGAGCGGTGCTGATATTAAATTTTTCAGAAACCGATGCAAGGGTTACAGTTTCTATATTTTCTATAATGTAGGCTGTAATGGAGGAGGTATATTTATCATTTATTGAGCCAATTTCATTTTTATATTTATTTAATTGCTCAAAAATAAAATTTATAAAATCATCTGCTGTAGGGAAATTATTAATATTTGTTTCAGGTATAATGATTGAATTTTCTTTAAATTGATTTTGAAACATTTGGTATATGTGCTTTAAAAAGTTTACGGAATAATCATAAGAATGGCCGAGTATATTGCTTTTTATATAATTTTTCAACTCATCAAATTTTAAATCAATTAAATAATTCGAAATGCGCGTATCGCTTATCATATCTGGGTTTCCTTGAGAAGCTTCAAGCATTTCTAACTTTTCCTGCGAAAAAATATTGGAATAGCCATATATAAAAGAGTATTTTAACATGCTGCTTATATATATGTAATTATTCTGTAAATCGGATAATTCCGAGGGTGTTGTATAAAATAGATTATATTCACCGCTAAAATCTTTTTTAAGCTCTGCTAGCAGCCCTTGCGATACTTTGTCTAAAAAGAAGCTGTTAACAACGCAGGTATAAAATGATTTTGGATACGCAATGCAGGCGTAATTTATTTTAGATTCTTTAAAATATCTTTCTATAGTTTTCAAAATCTCTGTTTTTTCCATTGGATTTATTATTATCACACTGAAAAATTTTTCAACAGAGTATGTATTAAAAAGTTTTTGTACAGTCTTGCTCAAATCATTTGAATTTCCGTAAAGCAATTCCATCATATAGCTAAAAGAGCTGCTAGGTTCAAGCTTCTTCTTGTTAAGAAGGATATAATATAAAGCTCCTCCCGCAAAAAGCACAAGCAAGGCGGCAATAATGAACGCTGTTTTTATACTGCTATCAGATGATAATAGCGAACCATAAACAGTTGTATAAGGAGCATAATATAAATATGTAAGAGTTTCACTATAAACAGAAAAGATATATTTTGAGGAATTAAAACTTTGCTCAATAATTTGTCCGTTTTCATAGTTTTTTGCTGTGTTAATTATAATCTCGTCTGATAATATATTGTTCCCTTCTATTGAAAAAATTGTATCCTTATAAATAAAAGCGAAGGCTCCCTCGTTATTAAAATTTTTAACGCCGGAAGTAAATAAAGTATCCTTATTTATATATAATGCCACAAATCCAAGATAAGCATCCTCTATCGAACGGTTTTTTTGCAGCACAGGATAAACATAAACCATTTTAGAATCCGATGTAAAAACGAAGCGAGGAGCTGTAATATTATTTAGTTTTCTTATTTCGTTTATGTCTTCGTAGCTTACTGAGGTATAGTTTATTAAGTTATGCCCGGAACGCGCCAGCGAAACAACTGCACTATCCGAAACCCTATAAAGAACAATATCGGTAAAATCGGTTTTTGTTCTGGTGGAGTTAATAAGGTATAAACGCAAGGATGTTAAAAATTCGGTCGATGCGTCTTCTCGTTGGTAAAAAAGAGGCAGGATATTTAAAACAGAATATTCTTCTAAAATATTATGCATATATCCATAAAGCTCATTATTTATTTTTTGTTCATTTTCCACAACTGTTTTTGAAATATAATTATTTAGGTCTTGCTTATTTTCAATAATATTAAATAAGCTGAAAACATAAAATAAAAATATAATTAACAATACTGTTATTACAGGTATAAATTTACTAAACATATAATTTATCCTTTCGATATCAAAAAATTAATAAAAATATCAAATTTGAGATATTAAAAAAGTTTGTTGCATCAAAAAAATATAACGAATATCAAAAAAATATCATTGCGCATTGCAATTATCTATGATATGTTCACTTTATCATTATTACTAACCAAAGTCAATCCTACATACGTACGTTCTGGTAATTATGCATAGAAAGGCGTGATTGATGCCTCTTCATTATTCGCAAAAATATTGTTTTACGAATAATGGACATAAAAAAACCTTATAAAACATGATGACTTGTGCATCAAGATTTTATAAGGAATTAAAAAAGCTGTTTTATTCATATAAAACAACTTAATAAATGCGTAAAACAATATTTTAATCAATAATTGATATGAAAAAATATATTTTAAGGAGGTTAATAAATGAACTTGAAAAAAATTATGTCCTTTATTCTGATTCCAGTTATGCTGGCGGGGACAGGTACAATTAAAGCGTCGGCCAGCGAAACGGCGGGTAAGCCTCTCAACCAGAAGTATTCCGCTTATGAAGGAAGAAAAGTATCCGGAGAGTATGTGGATATGAATTTGGTTTCGTATTACTCGGGAATGGACTATTCATCTTATCAAATTGTTGACCACACTATTGAAATCGGGCTTGATAAGATTACTGCGAACGGAACGCAGGCGGTAGTCACAGGTTTGTATGAGGAAAGGGAAGCATTCTTATGGACAAGAGAATATGATTTTATCGAATTTGATATAGATATACCGGAAAATGGTTTATATCAAATCGAGTTTGATTATTATCTCCAGCAAAATTCGTCCAATCCGGCAAAAAGGACGCTTCATATTAACGGTATATATCCGTTTGTCGAAGCAAGTGATATTGTTTTTTACAGATATTTCAGAGATAAAGGCGAGCCTGTTGTAAACACTCTCGGCGATGAAACGCGTCCTTCGCAGGTTGAAATACCCGGTTGGAGGACAACAAAATTAATGGATACATCAGGCAAATCGGACGAGGAATTTAAGTTTTATTTTGAGAAAGGCAAGCACACAATAAAAATGAACTACACACAAGATGACATGGCGGTTTCAGGTGTGAGAATCGTAGCTCCGACGGATATACTTTCTTATAATGAAGTAAAACAACAATACATAGAAAACGGTTATAAAAAAAGTTCGCAGACAATAAGCATCGAAGCCGAAACAAATACTCTGGAAAAAAACAGCCCGACTTTAAGGCGGGAGACCGACGGAGACCCAACTATAAACCCAAGGTCAATAACCGATAGAAAGCTCAACACTATGGGTGGTTACAGATGGCGTTACGGCAATCAAGAGATAACATGGCAATTCACTGTTCCCGAAGACGGCTTGTATAAGATTGGAATAAGAGCGAAACAATCTTGGAACGAAGGTCTATCGTCATATAGGCAGATAGAGATTGACGGGCAGGTTCCTTTCCAGGAAATGATGGCGTATGAGTTTAAATTTAATACGAAATGGTGGCTCGAAACATTATCTGATAAAAGCGGTAATCCATACGAATTTTATCTTACAGCAGGAACACATACGATTTCGATGACTGTTAAACTTGGATATCTTTCAGATATTCTTGAATCAATAATCGGAGATATTGATGTTTTATCAAGCGCGCTGATGAAAATTACATTGCTGGCAGGAAGCTCGCCTGACCCTAACTATGACTATCTTTTCTTTGAAAAAATACCGAGCTTGATAGACGATTTTAACTACATAACGCAGAGCATGCAATGGAAATACGATGAAATGAATGCAAAATCGGATAAACTGCCTTCGATGGCCAACAATTTTCTAACGATAAAATCACAAGTAGAAAGTATGTTGCGGGATCCATATTCGATAGCCTCAAGAATGAGTGACCTTACTTCGGCGCAGGAGAGCCTTAGCGCATGGTACACCTCGCTTCAGAGCCAGCCTCTTATAATTGATTTTATAAGATTCGGCCCCGCGGACGAATATTGGAAAAACGAAGTGGCTAACATCTTCGACAGGATGTGGACCACAATAAGCAATTTCTTTGTTTCATTTACAAAAGATTATGATAATGTAGGCGGTATTTTAGATGAAAGCGTTGAGGTTACAAACGTTATCAACGTTTGGATCGCCAGAGGTACAGAGTGGGCTGAGATCATAAAGGAACTTGCGGATGAGGATTTTACTCCTTATTCCGGAATCGCTATCAATGTAAACGTTTTACCTGCCGGACAGCTTACCGCGGGTAATGTGAATGCCCTTATGCTTTCAGTTACATCAGGACGTGCGCCGGACGTGGCTTTAGGTATTGATTCGACATCTCCGGTAGAATTTGCTATTAGGGACGCTGTGTACGATTTATCTAAAATGAACGGATTTGACGAAGTTAAAGAAAGGTTTGTCGAAGCTACCTTAACCCCGTACAAATACAATGACGGTATTTTCGCTTTGCCTGAAACAATGGATTTTAACGTTCTTTTTTACAGAAAAGACATATTGTCGCATTACAATATACAAATACCCGATACATGGGAGCAAATGTTTAATTTTGTGTTGCCAGCGCTTTATCAGAATGGACTAGAATTTTATTTTGCAAGAGATTTTACACAGTTCTTATTCCAAAACGGTGGTGAATTTTATACAGAAAACGGTTTGAGATCCGCTCTGGATTCGCCAGAAGCTTATAAAGCATTTGAGCAGTACACAGGTTTATTTACAAGTTACAATGTTCCTCAAACCGCAAACTTCTATATGCGTATGCGTACGGGGACAATGCCTCTTGGCGTAGGCAACTTTAACTTATACATGCAGCTATCAGTAGCCGCTCCCGAGCTTGCCGGCAAATGGGGTGTCGCACCGCTTCCGGGTGTTATGCTTCCTGACGGAACAATCGATAGAACTGCAGGCGCTATAACCGCACAAGGTGACATAATCCTTAAACAGAGTAATTCGCCTGATGATTCTTGGGAGTTTTTAAAATGGTGGTCCAGCGCCGAAACACAGACAAGATTTGCAAGAGAGCTTGAGGCGCTTATCGGCTCGGAGGCGAGATGGAACACTGCTAATAAGGAAGCCTTCTTAAATCTTTCGTGGGATAGAGAGGATGTTGAAGTGCTTCAGGAGCAATGGGTATGGGCAAAAGAAACTCCTGTTGTTTTGGGCGGATATTTTACAACAAGGCATTTAACAAATGCCTGGACGACAGTAGTAATAAGCGGCGGTGATGTTAGAGACGCTTTGGAGCAGGCAGTCAAGGACATAAATAGGGAGCTTCGGATGAAACAAGAAGAATATGGTATTTCAATCGAGGGTGATAATTAATGCAGAGGGTTAAGACGTTTTTTGACAAATACGGAATAGGGTATATATTTCTGCTTCCATTCGTAATTTTATTCACGATATTTGTTGTTGTACCGGTTGTATACGCCGTATATCTTAGCTTTACCGATTACAACATGTTGACAGCACCCCGTTTTGTGGGGTTGAACAATTATAAGCTGCTTTTCCTCGATGATAAGGTTTTTATCACGGCTATATCTAATACACTGACATTTGCCTTGATAACCGGACCTCTTGGATACCTGATGTCTTTCTTCGCGGCGTGGGTAATTAACCAGCTTAAAATGAAAAGGTTTTTCGCATTGGCGTTCTACGCGCCGTCGATAACGAGTGCGGTCGCAATGACCAGCGTTTGGATGGTTATATTCTCCAGTGACCGCAATGGTTATCTTAACAACTTTTTAATTAACTGGGGTCTTATTGATTCCCCGATTCTTTGGAATACTGATCCGGCGCATATAATGCAGGTTATAGTCATTATATCAATATGGATGAGTATGGGTAACGGTTTCCTTGTTTTCTTAGCAGGTCTTCAAAATGTGTCAAGCTCATATTATGAAGCGGGCGCAATAGACGGCGTAAGAAATAAGTTTCAAGAGCTGTTCTACATAACGCTTCCAATGATGAAGCCGCAGCTTTTGTTCGGTGCGATAAACTCTATCGTAGGTGCGCTCGGCGTTTTCGACATAGCTGTATCGGTAGCGGGCATTCCAAGCCCCAATTACGCCGGTCACACGATAGTCGCACACTTATACGACTACGCGTTTATCAGGTTTCAAATGGGCTACGCTTCCGCTGTTGCGGTTGTGCTATTCTTCCTGACATTTACGCTGGGCAGGGCTGTTATGAGCTTGCTTTCGACAAAAGATGAATAAAAGGAGGCGGGGGATATTATGATTAAAATAAAATGGTTCAAAGGCCAATGGATCCATGTAACATTTTCAAAAGTTTTGTTGTATGCGGTTATGATTACGTTGGTAATGTTTACGGCTCTTCCTCTTATATATTTGATGAATTCGGCTTTTAAGCCGCTTGAGGAGCTGTTTTTATTCCCGCCGACGTTCTTTGTCAGAAGACCGGTAGTAAAAAACTTTTCAGATTTGTTTTTATCGCTTAGCAGCTCGACAGTACCATTTACTAGATATATTTATAACAGCTTTATTGTAACGACGGTTATAGTTTTCCTTACGGTTATCGTATCGTCGCTTGGGGCGTACTCAATAGTAAAATTTAAACCGCCGGGAGGCGTTGCGTTATTCTCAATAATAATCATGGCGCTTATGTTCTCTCCTCACGTTACAAAGATACCAAGTTACATGGTTGTTAAAAGCTTAGGACTTATCAATACGTACGGTGCGTTAATTCTTCCGAATATCGCAGTTGCTTATAATATATTCCTAATGAAACAGTTTATAGAGCAGTATCCGGATGAGCTTATCGAGGCTGCACGCATTGACGGATCGGGTGAGTTTACAATATTTATCAAACTTGTTATGCCATCGCTTGCACCCGCATGGTCAACACTTATTGTTTTTTCGTTCGTATCAAACTGGAATGATTATTTTTCGCCGCTTATTTATTTAACCAGCCAAGCGATGAAAACTCTTCCGCTTGCATTGCAAACTCTTGGAGGCGGTGCGGCAGGTATGTCTATAGGAAGAGCGGGAGCTGTTGCAGCAGGCGCTCTTATTATGACAATACCAACGGTTATTATATTTACAATTATGCAAAGCAAGGTTATGGAAACGATGGTCTATTCTGGAATTAAAGGTTAAGGAGGGATCGGTTTGAAACGCAAAATCTTCATTTCACTTCTTTTCTGCTTGTTTATGCCGGTCTTTGTCCTTAAAGTTTACGCAACCGGTGATACGGATTATGTGACCGGAAACAGCAGGTCACGACTTCCGATACCTAAAGCTTATGTCGTAACTAATACGATTAATAACATCGGAGATTTTAACGACAGTAAACGTTTCTTTAAAGACCCGCAGGATATTTATATAGATAGCAATGATTTTATTTATATTGCTGATACTGGCAACAACCGTATTGTAAAAATGGATTCGGAATATAAAACTGTCGGTGTGTTCTATGGTCCGGTTGAAAGAAATTTCAGCGCTCCTGAAGGCGTTTTTGTGGATAAGGATGGCGACATTTATGTTGCGGATACAGGTAACAGCCGGATAGTGCATCTGTCGTCCGATGGTACTGTTGTTGAAATATTTACTAATCCTGAAGACGAATCTGTCGGCAAATCACCATTTAATCCTTCAAAGCTTGTTGTAAGCGATACCGGCTATATATATGTTGTCAGAGGCGAGAACATTATGGCTATAGACGGCAACAATGTGTTTAGAGGCTTATACGGGCAGACAAACATCGGCTACAATTTTACAGAGGTTCTTATAAGGATTTTTGCTTCAGAGCAACAGCAGAGGTTTATGACAAAAAGACTTGCTTCTTCATATTTAAACATCGACCTTGGCGAGGACGGTTTAATATATGCGGTCAGCCTTGAGAGGGTTGAGGGTGAGGTTAAGAGGCTTAACTCTGTAGGAACAAATACATATAGAAAATATAAAAATATTGGTGACGCTTATAAAAATCCTATTATTGATTATATTGAGAAAAAGATATTAAAATCTGTCGTTGCCGGACGTACTTTCAAATTCGGCGAATATTTCGATGATAATTGGATGTACATGGAGCCGATATTCAGGGATATAGCCGTTGATAGTAACGGAATCGTTACAATATTAACCGAGCAGACAGGTAAACTTTATCAGTACGACCAGGAAGGCTCTATGCTTGCGGCTTTCGGCGGATTGGGTGAACAAACAGGTAAATTTACACGCCCAAGCTCGATAGCGGTTGATAGTAAGGGTTATGTCTATGTGCTGGATAGATCAGCCAATAATATACAAGCCTATATGCCGACAGAGTTTATCAAAACCGTTCAAGCGGCAACTACCGCTTATAATAACGGCCAATATGATTTATCGCTTGATTTATGGAGTCAAGTTTTATCCATACATGAAAACTACGAATTGGCGCATGCGGGTATAGCTAAGGCTTATTACAAGCAGGAGCAATGGAAAAACTCGATGGATGAGAGCAAAAAGGCTGAAAATAGAGATGTTTATACTAAAGCTTTTGATGAGTATAAATATGAGGTGCTGCGTGAGAATTTCGTTGTAATTGTTTTATTAGCGGTGCTTATTATTACGGCTGTATTCCTTTTCCTTAAATATTCTATGAGAGCGGGTGTTAAAGCAAACTGGTCTTTTATAGAAAACAAGAAAAAAATGACTATATGGCAGGGAGTATTATATTCTTATAACGTTCTCTTCCATCCAATCGACACAATAGAGGGTGTAAGATATAACAAGAAAAATATTAACTTGATAGTACCGGTTATAGTTTTTATTGTGGCATATGTAGTAAGGGTTGCTTATATTTACATCGTTCATTATCCTTTGGCATCTATTGAGTTAAGGAATGCAAATATTATATTTGAAGCGGTTAGCCTGCTTATTGTTCCGTTATCTTGGATTCCTGCTGTGTTCATGGTTACAAGTATTTCTGACGGAGAATCAAAGCTCAAAGAATTATTTTTTACGGCAGCGTTAGCTATGCTTCCTTTTATATTCATCAATACGCCTCTTATGTTTATTTCTAACATAATGTCTAAATCACAGCAGTCGTGGTACGGCGTGTTCTCTTTGATTATTTATATATGGATGATATTGATAATGCTTATCAATATTAAAATACTTAACGATTATTCGATTAGCAAGACAATACGTATTGCTTTGATAACCTTGTTTGTTATGCTAATAATGTGGGTTGTCGTAGGATTGATATATGTTCTTTCGGCAAGGCTATTCCAATTTGCATCAGGTATTATTTTGGAAATTCAAATGTCAATGTTCTAGGGGGGTGATTTAGCGTTGAAGAAATTTATTTTGAATTTTATAAAAGATAGGCTAAGTACAATCATATTTTTTGTTATTGTCGCAATATTTGCCCTCTGGGCGGTAATAAGCATTGATATCGCCAGAAAAAACGCTATAAAAGAAGCCGATGATATATATGTCCCCGTCGCAGCAAACATTGATAAAGAAAAGGCATATGAATACAAAACCATTGCAAAATCCGATATTCTTGAGCTTTATTTCGATGAGAACCGAGGAGCAATACAGGTTAAGGATTTGCGTAACGGGTATGTATGGAAGGGTATAGCCGATAATGATGTTTATGACCTTAACAGCGCCAATAACCAATGGAAGGCGTATATGCAGTCTATGTTTACAATTACTTATAACGACCTTACAAAGAGGGACGCACCGCCTTACAGGATTTTTGCGAATAGGGATTGTGACTATTTAGAATACACATACATTCCAAACGGTGTTTCAGTTTATTATGGCTTTTCCACATACGGCATTTTTATAACGATTGAATATCTTTTGGACGGCGACGATTTTGTTGTTAGGATTCCAAAAGACGGAGTAACCGAGGATATAGATTATGCTGTTAATACAATAGAGCTTCTGCCATTCTTCGGCAGCGCCGGTAATGAGGTTGACGGTTACTTGCTGTATCCGGATGGAAGCGGCGGTATATCGCGTTATGAAATGGCGAAAGAAAGAGCCGCCAGCGTTAAACAGGGTGTATATAAAACATATTCGCATAACCAAATTGGCGTTTACAATCTTTTCGGCAGCGAAGTTTATGAAAGATACGCTGCATCGCTGCCTGTATACGGTGTAAAAAATAACGACAACGCTTTCCTTGCTGCTTTTACTAAAGGTGCAGAGGATACAGGAGTTACATGTTATCCGTCAGGATATGTTATAAACCTTAACCATATAGGCTTTGAGGTTTACATGAGAAACGTCTACGACGTAAATATGTTTAATATTTCAACAGATGCGGGTTCGGCTGTAGGTAAATCTATGAAACGCGTTGATAAAGAAATAATTAATTATGACAGAGAAATTAGGTTCTTTATGCTTACGGACGAAGATGCTAATTATAGTAAAATGGCAGATACCTACAGAGATTATCTTATTGATAATAACCTTCTTACCAGTGCAATTAACCCTGATGACGAAATGCCTCTTGCGGTAGATGTGTTGATGGGCGTTACAGAAACGCAGATGGTATTTGATAAGTACATAACTATGACAAGTTTTGAACAGTTGCAAGAAATTTTTGGCAGGTTAAACGATAACGGTGTTAAAAATGTTTATGCATTGCTCATGTCATGGCAGAAAGGCGGAGAATTATATCCGCAGTATTGGCCGCCCGCCGGACAGATAGGCGGAACAGGCGGTATGAAGGATTTAAGCGAGTATCTTGACAATCTTCCTAACTACAATGTTTTCCTTGAAAATAATTTTTCGCTGGCTTTACAGGAAAACGGAGGATTCTCTACCATCAGTGACGTTGTTTACAATGGTCTTAATCTAACGGTATCGGAGGATGATTATACATCTACTTGGTTTATATTAAATCCTCAGTTTGCATTTGATAACAGCAATGATTTTTTGAATAAAATTGATAATTATAAAAATCTTGGTGTTGGTTATGAGTATTTAGGGCATGTAGTGTTTAATGATTATAATACTCGTAATCCGTTCACAAAACTCCAAACTATTGGTAAATGGCAAGAGATATTCCAAAATTCGAGGCGTAGCAATAAAAAAGTTGCGACCGAAGGAATGAACCAATATACATTTAATCAAGTTGATTATCTGTTCCGTGTACAGCTTTCATCTTTTGGTCTGTCTATAACGGATAATTCTGTTCCATTTGTACAAATGGTTATATCCGGTCTTATACCGTATTCTGCTCAAGCGGGTAATTTGACTTATGATATTGATATCCAAAAACTTAAATGGATAGAATACGGAAGTCTGCCGTATTACAGGATTACATACGAGGATTCCGGACAGCTTAAAAATGCAAACGGGTACAGTGATATGTTTACGTCAACATTTAATGTTTGGGAAGATAATATTTTAAGTGTTTATAATGAATTTAAAAATAACTTCTCTATAATTTACGGGCAACAAATGGTTAAGCATGAAGTTTTAGACAGAGATTTAATTTATATTGAATATGCAAACGGCGTTGGGATTTATATTAATTATAACACTGTGCCGAAAACTACGGACGGTCTTGAAGTGCCTGCTGTAAGCTATTTGATCATAAACGGGGAGGGATAAAATATGTCAATGGAAACAAGGAGCAAGCTGGAAGGTTTATTTTTCGTAACTCCGTTTATTATAGGCATATGCGCGTTCTTCCTATATCCGATTGGTTTATCTATATGGCTTAGCTTCGGCAAAGTTGATAATATAGTCGGATTTAAGATTTCTTTTGTTGGTATAACGAATTACGCCAGAGCTTTCCTGATAGACGTCAATTTTATTCCGACTTTTTTACAAGTAGTAAGTGATATGCTTATACAATTCCCGCTTACAATTATTCTTTCATTAATAATAGCTATCATGGTAAACAGGGACATAAAAGGAAAAGGATTTTTCAGGGTTGTATTTTTCATACCGTTCCTGCTTGGAACGGGTGAGGTTATGAAGCAGCTTCTTAACCAGGGTGTTGACAAACAGGTTTTGTCGATTCTTGATGGTAAGGTTATACCATATAATGTTTTGAGTTATTTTGGTGATACCATTATCATGGCGGTCCAGAACATATTCGGGATAATTGTAACTGTATTATGGGGCTCAGGCGTGCAGATATTGCTGTTTTTATCGGGTCTTCAAAGCATATCACCCGCTCTTTATGAATCTGCTAAAATAGATGGTGCGACCGAATGGGAAATGTTCTGGAAAATAACTATACCAATGATTTCACCTATTATGCTTTTAAATATTATTTACACAATCGTGGATTCTTTCACGAATATTAAAAACCCGCTTCTTGAATACATTCAAAGTTTTGGCTTTAGACAGGCGCAGTTTGAATATGCCGCAGCAATGGGTTGGATTTATTTCGCTTTTATAGGAATGGTTGTATTTTTAGTGTTTGCCGCTTTAAAAGGGTATATGCACACTAACGAAGCAGAGGGGGTAAAACGGAGTGAACGCAAAAAGAATAAGCAACGAAAAGTTCTCACGCTCGGAAGCCGGATCAAAGCTTAAAACATTTGCTTTAAGGCATTTGACACTGGCGAAGGCATCCTCCGGTGTTACAAGGCTTTTGATGTATATACTTTTAATAGATCTTGCATTTGTATTTGGGTATCCGTTTTTATATATGGTAGTAACGGCGCTTAAATCAAACGCGGATTTAAGCAATCCGTCGGTGCAATGGATTCCTACGCTTTTAAAATTTGAAAACTTTTCTATAGCGTTGGATTTAATAAAATATTCAAGATATTTCGGCAATTCCCTGATGGTGACCGTTCTGGCCGCGATAGGTCATATAATATCCTGCTCGTTCATAGGGTACGGCTTCGCTAGGTATAATTTTCCGTTTAAAGGTTTGTTGTTCGGATTTGTTATATTAGCTTTTATTGTACCGGTGCAAACGATAATTGTACCTCTTTACATTACATATGTAAGGGTTAATTTGATAAATACATATCTGCCTCTTATTTTACCGACATTTTTTGGGTTCGGACTTAAGGGTGCGTTATATATATTTATTTTTAGACAATTTTATCTGACACTGCCGAGAGACCTTGAAAACGCCGCTAAAATTGACGGCTGCGGGTTCTTAAAAACTTATTTAAAAATAGTTTTCCCTTTAGCGCAGTCAACGCTTGTTGTATGTCTTGTTTTATCTGTGGTATGGCATTGGAATGATTTTTATGAGCCTAGTATTTATATCAACAACCCGACTATGGGATTCCTGCCGCCGCAAATAAAATCTATTGTAAATGTTGTTAATGCGCCGCCGGATTCTCTGTTCGATTTACTTGCCGCACTTGGACTTGAAGAAGGCGAGGATACTCTTAACAACGCGGTCGTTATGGCTGGTACAATGCTTATAAGCGCTCCTGTACTTTTATTCTTCGCTTTTGCACAAAGATTATTTATGCAGGGTATTGAAAGAACAGGTATTACAGGCGAGTAAAAATTGATGTTTATAGGATTATTCAAACGAATATTCTTTTAACATAAAAAAATTAAGGAGGAACTTAAAAATGAAAGGAAAAAAAATTAATATTTTTCTGGCTGTTACGATGGTATTTTTATTAACATTGTCAGCATGCTCAGGCACGAGTACGCCGACAGCGACACCAGCGTCAACTCCAAAACCAACAACCGCAGCTCCGTCATCGGCACCGGTTGCAACACCAACACCGGCACCTGTGGGCCCGTTAAAGCTTAGTATCATGCTTCCATACGGTACTTATGAGCATGATAATAAACCTGAAACCATCAGGTATCAAGCTGATCTTAATAGGCTTCTTGACGCCGAAATCGAGTGGATTTGGTTTGACCTCGCAATGTATTATGAAAACCTTGTACTTGTTTTTGCATCAGGCAATCTGCCTACTTTATTAACAACGGGTAAATCAGCAGAATTTATTAACGCTGTTAATAACGACACCTTCTGGGAAGTCGGCGACCTTATTGCCGATTATAAAAATCTTTCGGTTATCCCAGATGCTACATTCTCAAACGCTTCTATTAATGGCCACCTTTATGGCATTCCGCGTTCGAGAGACCTCGCGCGTAACGGCGTAGGCTACAGGCTTGACTGGTTAGAAAATTTAGGTTTAAAAGAACCTACTACTCTTGACGAATTTTATGATATGCTTTATGCCTTTACTTACAACGATCCTGATCAAAACGGCCTTAACGACACTGTTGGTTTGGGTATCACATCATATGCTGGTACATGGAATATCATGCAGCTTTGGTTTGGTTCACCTAACGGCTGGGGACTTGATTCTAAAGGTGATTTAGTTCCTGATTATCTTACTGCAGAATATGATAATGCTCTTAGATGGTTCAGAAAGATTTATTCTGAAGGTTTAGTAAACCAAGATTTTAGAGATTATGATCCGGGTCAATGGGATGCAGGCTTACTACGCAGCGGTATTGCCGGTGCCAGCGCCGACGTTCTTGATCGTTTTAGAAGAAATCAAAACTACTTTAATACAGAAGGAATACCTGCTTCTACAAATCTTGTAGGCGCGATCGATGCTGGATATGGTATCAGAGTTATGCCGACATCCGGTTATAATGAAATGATCGTTATTTCTAAACAAAAATCTCCTACTGTTGACGACCTTAAGCGTGTGCTTACGTTTATGGACAGACTTAGCGACGCGGAAGTTATTGATCTTATTAACTATGGTTATGAAGGAACAGAATATCGTTTAGATGAAAACGGCTGTGTTGTAAGGTATACTGCTGCCGAAAAGGAAGCGCTTGGTATTGCAACATATGATTACAGATCAGGCTACAACCAACTTCCAAGCTGGTTTATATCTCCTGAAGAACAAGCTAAACGTCTTACAGATCCTCCGATTACATTTGATACACAAATTCTTGAGCGTAAACTGCTTCAAGAAAATATTCCTTACTGTGTACCTAATCTTGGCGCATCCTATACATCACCTACATTTGTTGCTTCGGGCGCAGATCTTGATGCTATAATCAATAATGCAAGGCTTGATTTTATCACCGGAGTTATCGACGAGGTTGGTTTGCAAGCTGCGAAAGAACAATGGAAGAGAAGCGGCGGTAATGACGTTCTTAAAGAAATGAACGAGCTGTATCACGCTAATAACTAAAACAAAAAAAACGGCGAAAGCCGTTTTTTTTGTTTATATAATCTCAATTATAACTGTTACCGATCCATCAAAAATATAACTTATTATCCTAACGGGAAAATCGTATGTGTTTTTAATTTTTAAATCAAGTGTTCCGTGTGAGGTGGCCGCGTCGCGGTCTTCTTCCACATAGAGAACCTTTTTTGAATGAGGGTGCCGCTCTACGATTTCCATACCTGCCATTTCTGCTGCGTTATATAAAGTTGAGCTAACCTGACATACGCCTCCGCCGAAACCTTTTTTTTCTATGCCTTTTACGATAATTTTAGCTTTTTGATAACCGTTTTCTTTCGTAGTAGGTCCGAGAGCTTCGTTATACGAAAACACACCGCCGGGGTATATTATAGTATTGTTTATAGATTCAGATGCAAGGTTTAAATTATTGACGCGAGGTTTATCTTTTGTGCTGAAAAAAGTTGTAAAACTTCCTATTTCGGTGCCGTAACCGGGCGCGGGTAATTGCTCTTCCATGTAATACATAAATAAACCTCCAAGTTAAATTTTATAATTTTATTATTAGTTTTATGTGAATCTATATGCAAGGTTTTTATTGGCCGTTTTATTTGTTTCGATAGTGTTAAAAAAATGTAACATTTTTTAATAATTTTGTTGACAAATTTCGTCACAATCCTTATAATAAGCCCATGACATTTTAACAAAATGCATAATTTTCGGAGGGATTTATGGGTATTTGTAATTTTTTCGGCAAAATTATTTTTTTAACGGGTTTTCTTCTAATAATCAGCGGGACTACCGTATATGCCCAAAATGTCGCTTATATAACAGAAAATTCGGTCAATGTTAGGGCTGATAGCTCTACAGAGGCCGAAATCATTGACAAATATGACGCAGGGCAAGTCGTTACCCTTATCGGTTATAACGGAGATTGGGCGAAAATAGCACATTCTTCGGGACGTGAGGCATACGTTTTCGGGCAGTATGTTATGTTAGATGAAACCTTCGGCACAGTCAGCGTGGACAGGCTTAATGTACGTGAAAAACCTACGACCGACAGTACGGTGCTCGGACAGCTTCAGACAGGTAATAAAATAAAAGTTACCGGAGCCGGTACAAACTGGTTCGCTGTCGAATATGAAAACAGCACAGCTTATATATATGCTGATTATATCGTAGGGGAATATCTGGATGTAGTAAAAAAAGTAAGTCTTGTTGAAACACCAGCACAAAAATCAAACGAATCATTATACGCTGTAGTTACGTCAAGCACAGGGCTTAGATTAAGAGAAAACCCGTCAACAGAATCAAGAATACTTTTTACAATGCCTTATAGCGATGTTATGGACGTTATAGAAAATCAAGGCGAATGGACGAAAGTGGCGATAGATGATTTAGTTGGTTATGTCAGCACACAATACATAGAAGTAAAAATAGGAGAAAAACCAACTCGTACAGGATACACCAGCAAAGGTCTGGAACTTGTGGCTTATGCAAAGCAATGCCTTGGCAATAGATATGTTTGGGGCGGGACAAGCTTAGTAACAGGTGCCGACTGTTCAGGCTATGTGTACTCACTTATGAAAAAAATTGGCGTTACAGTAAACAGAACCTCGCGTGAGCAGGCTAAAAACGGTAAAGGAATATCAAAATCCGAGCTTCAACCGGGAGATCTTGTTTTCTTCGGCAGCTCCAGTTACATAAATCATGTTGGTATATACATAGGTAATGGAGAGTTTATTCATTCCGCAGGCGAAAAATATGGAGTTATAATTTCAAAATTATCAGCAAGAAAAGATTATGTTACAGCAAGAAGAGTAATATATTAAAAAAACCGGAGATTCTCCGGTTTTTTTGCGTTGTATAAAGAAAACCACCTGCTATGCAGGTGGGATG